>JAVQJD010094797.1:0-10982 GCA_036023655.1 Nannoperca australis | reverse complement strand
CAGGAGGAGCTGGTGCTTGCTGCCCTGAGGATAGAGGCTCTGCAGGTAGCCAAAAACATCTCTCAGTGTCTCTCCCTCTCCACTGTAACCCCCCAGGTACTGCGTTGAGTCCTGCACCTGCTGTACGCAAGTGCGTGTGTGTGTTTGTGTAAGACGAAAGATGCTGCTTGAATGAGTGAAAAGCAGGTGCGTGTAAAATGCACGTGTGCGTGACTGTGGTGCGCGTGCATGAGTGTGTCTCAGCCTGCCTATCCCTCCCCCTAAACACACCATTCTGAGTGTGACTGTGAACTCATGGCCTTATCAACATGGTGGCTGCACAACTACATCCGCAGTCCTTCCTCCTCCTCAGTCCCCATATAAGAAATCTCTAACGTGGCTTAAAGCGTCCAGCTCCCACCCTGACTAGCAGCGGGCTCTTCCAGGTTGACTCCTCAGGAACAGAGTGCTGTGCCCTCTTAGTCCCTTGCCTTTATTATGCATGTTGGGCAACATGCATGTTGCCTGTCCATGAGAGGCTTACATGAACATGAATGTGACTGGGAATATCTCACACTAGAACTTAATATCAGCAGCGGAGGAGTTATAGATATAACTTTCCCATATGCATTTGTTGATGCTTTGCTATCATCGCCCTAAATCCCAGTCACATTCTTGTTTTTTGGGTCATTTTCCCAGACTAACAGCACTAACAGTCAGATACATCAGGTAGGTGTCAGTATTCAGTTTGGTTGGAGTTTTAGGTAGAAATTGGGATTTTTGCTTGTTGGAGGGCTTGTGCTGAAACATGCCTAAATATCAGAAGAGTGGATTTTTGTTTTGCTTTGCTTTTTATCAGTGCTGTATCTTACATATTATGATTATGGTCAGATGACAAACTCTTGGTGGAGTTGGAGCAGGGCAGGCACTTCACAGTCCTTCTTCGTTCCATGTTTCATGCTGTTGTCCCACACATTTTACAGTCTCGACTCAAGAAACCCAGCACTCGGCGGTGGAATATCAACGGTTCACCCTTACTCAAAGTAAGAGTAAAATTATACCCTTGTGATCTGTCCCCGTCTTAATCCAACTACAGTGCAGTCCAAGTATTTATTCATAAACACATTTTCCATTATTTTTGGCTCAGTGTACCAGCACACTGGATTTAAAAAATACTATGAGGTTGAAGTGCTGACTTTCAGCGTTAAAGGTGATTGAAGCCATTCACATCTACATTGGTTAAAAGTGTAGGAATGACGGGCCTTTAATGCATAGTACCACCAATTTTTGCAGTGCATCAAATGATAGCGCTGCAATTCCTCCATTGTTTACCCAATTTGGATGTAAATGCCTTCCAATAAACCTGAAATTCAGCACTTTACCCTCATATTGCTGGAGCACACAGCCAAAACAATTGTCGAAATACCTACAGACTGTGCTGTATAGTCAAACTCCTGTAGACCCCAGAAGTCAAGAAGTCGGAGACCCTTAGCTGTGCTTCGTCACTGTGAGCAAATGTGTCCGAGTTGTGTTTTCTGCAGTTAGATTTAGTATCTCTCTTGTGTCTTGTGTCTCTCGTGTCTATCTTGAACATCTACCACTGGGTTCATTTTTGCATTTGAGGTAGTGTTTGTCTTGTGGCTTCTACTCGTGTCTTCAGTCTGCCCCTTTTGTTCACATTAAGTTTAGAGGTGTGATCCAGGATGATCTGGTAAGGGTGCTTTTTTCGTACAAGGCTGAATTCTCAACCAGGCAAAGGGGACACCTGCCCCAGGGCCAAAGACCCTCAGGATATTTGTGTGGCAATTACTTCATGGTAATTTCATTCATTACCGAAATTAATTGGGAGGGTTAAGCTTAATCAGTACCTGACTAAAAGGAAAAGAGGTCCATGTTTACCTAAACTTGACCAGTCTTTACCCTCAGTGGAATAATGGTATTACTGCTCGAGCCAGACCAAACACTTTACTCACTTTTCATATTAATGGATCTCAGTGTTCTTGTCCCCTGTGGGCCCCCACCATTTAATCAAATCCTCCCGTAATCCAGCTCTCCCAAGGATGACTAAATCCCTTTCAGAGCAGAGTTTTAAGGGACCAAAAATGGTACAGGAATGAAGATTGTTTCTGCATTTTGATATGAGGTTTTGTGTGAGGACATGTTGTTGTTATTAGTATTATAATAGGTTGCAATGGTTACATGAACACATGCATATCTACTTTGGTTTGTAGTCAACAAGGCTCCTTCTACTGATAAATAAACTGTGAATTCTCTGGGTCGCCTCACATCATAGTCTTTGTAATTGTAAAAGAATCAGCAACAACATTAATCACTATGATTCTAGCCACAACAGGTAAGACCAGTTTACTATGTTTTAACATGACTAACATCTATTTCCAATGCTGCCCAGTACCCTATCCTCCCTCTCCTGTATATGATGCAGTCCGTGCTGTATCAACTGCTGCCCTCCTTCCCCTCTGCCTTGCCTGGACCCAATCACATTCAAGCTACTGCGATGAGCAGGTGATCATGACCGCTCAGCTGGGGGCAGCATCAGCCAAATCACTTGGCTAATACTGTTGCAATGAAGACTGTTTCATCCAATCATGTGGCGGCTGACGAAAGTCTTCAGGAACATCACTAGCCTGCTTCATTTACATATTGATTATGCTGTGTGGTACATTTTGATATAGTTTGATGCTGCCTTGCGGTTTGGTTCAGGAATCCTGTTGAGAATGTGCGTGTGGGCTCAAGGGTGAGGGTGCTCCATCTGTAGCTCACTCTGGTTTGTAAGTGGTTATGTTTCCTTTCCTCTCCTTCTCCTTTGGTGCCTGGGAGCAGCACAGAGATGTGTCATCTCCAGCAGAGAGTGCCGTGTCCAAGAACTCGCTTTACACCAGGACCACCAACTACATCGAAGGGGAGAGTCCCCACCTGCCCAGAGAGCTGGACCACTCCCTGGGAATTGCAAGAGAGGAGGTGCCCCAAAAATCTTTCTAATTATTCTATATGTCATAAATACTGTGTATACTTCAATTCAAAATGTCACACTTTACTTAAAAATGTTGTCACCGTCTTCAGATTGTGACAAAGGAGAAAGAAGTGCTGGAGTGGCAGAGGAAGTATGAAAACAGCCGACAGGAAGTGGTGGAGATGAGGTAAGAAGTAGCACCTTGGGTTGTCCCACCCATACACTACAGTGTGGATTTAACACCTCCCTGTGTTTCTGTTAAATGGAACTGTGTTACGATGCTTAGTGTCTTGTTTTCAGACTCCACCCATTTAACCTGTCAATTGGTTTATCTCTCTTAAACTGTCAACCACAGCCATGGTTAACTGCATAGTGTAGAGCCAGTTAAAGAAGTCCAACTGAATCTTACTACCAGCATGAGTGTTAGTGGTGCAGAATAGAGGAATAGATGTGGTTTATGATAAATGTAAGGTTAGTTAAAAAGTTAGATATCCATGGGAAAATGAGTTAGGGGCTTTGAGTTGCTGTCATTTTGAATTAAACACCACCAACTGCCTGACAACAGCTCAAGACTGGGATTAAATAAACTCATATTTACGTTTACAGAAGAGCAATCTATGTCTGACAAATGGCTGCTAATTGGGGTTCAAGGAGATAGAGATACGCAGTACTAAAGCCTTGTTCTCTGTCAGCAGGTGGTGGTTGTGGGTCCAGCTGGCCACAGCTCAGTTGTGGGGTAGACAGAGCTTACTTAATTTGACTGATTGGGCTCAGGATAAGGAGAGGCTAAGTGGGAGGCATGGCTAATCAATCCTCTTACCTCTGGCAACCTGCTTTTCCCCAAACAAGGCTTCCTATTGTGCCAGCTGGTCATTGGCTTCATGTGTGGGCGAACTTCTAGCAATAAGACTCAGATTGAAACTGAATGCACAGTGCAGATAAATACAAATACAGAGCTACGGATAATTTAGGGGACTTAAATGTCTTCCAATACTCAATTATCCAGTTCTCTAAAATTGTAGGCTGGATAACAGTTTGACAGTTTAAATTATCTAATAAAATAGCAAAAATAGCAGCTTTAATATCAATGTTCTCAGCAGCAAAGGAGAGCAACATTAAAGTTATAACCAAAAGCACACATTGTTTGGCAGAAGTACCAGATAAACACCTATCTGATTAATATTCACCCAATTCCAGCTATAAATGTTTTTATTGTCTTGCTAATGAATCGACAGACGTGTAAACAAAATCTTATTTTCATAGGTGGACATAGGTGATACTTTTAAATAATATGTCATACTCATATAACCCCATCCATGTACTGATGATCTATGATTTCTCCACAGGAGAATTGTTGCTGAGTATGAGAAGACGATTGCACAGATGATAGGTGAGTTCAATGTTAGTTGCATACATAACCCAAGCATTGGTCACTCTGTTACAGGATACGTGAATTTTATTTAAAAGCAATTTGTTCCCCAACTTCTGCCACTACGTTTTGCTGCACTTGAGTTAAGTACTTTGTTTTATCCTCCGACACAAGCTAGCTTTGCTATGTGCTTGCTTTCATGTTTGACTGATATGAACTGAAACCTGATGTCATTGGAGGCGGAAGTGCTCACCTTTGCCCATTCGTGTCCAGCTTCTCTGGACTCATTAAGTCCCCCTGCAGGTTCACTCTCTGCATTATTCCCGCTCTCACCTACATCTTCTTTGCCACATGGAGATTTGATTTTCGTTGCTGTCTAATTTCATTCCTTACTCTCATTAAAGCACTGTCACAAAAAAGAAACAATCTGTCTTAACACTCAGCTCTCTCACATGTCTTGGCCTCCCAGCTTGACTTAACACAGTCCCTTCTTTTCTGTTCTGCTCCCATCTTTGCCCCCTTACTATTTGATAACCCTGACAGGCATGCCAGGTAAGTAACGCAGAATTGTCCTTCACTTGTTCGTGTCAGCTCACATCTCTCCATCGGTCCGTCAGAGAGGGGAGCAGATGTGCTCGCTTTCTTTATCACATCCATTGACATTTGTTTGTCCATTTTGTTGCATTTCACCCTGTATGTTGAGACACTGTATTTTGTTTTTGTGGGTAAAAATAATATTTTGGCATTTTCTATTCAGCTGCCCTTTATTTTATCCCTCAGTTGTTGATACTAAGTACAACATTATATAGATTAAAAAACATTTAGACATAGACACATACACTGGGAACCTTTACAGGCACATCAACATTTTGCTTTTATAGATGGTCGCGAAGGTGATTCATGCAGAATTAGTGAGCTAAATAGGTTAGTCTTCTAAACTTTCGACAGGAAAGGAAATTAAAAGCTGTGAGGGGGGTGAAATACTGTGGGAGTTTTGTCATTTACTACTTACTAGGGTCTAGAGGCCATTTAAAAGCAGCTGGCAGCTCGGTCTCTAAGGTCTACAGGTTTTCCCATTGTTCAGTGTTTTGGTTTGCATGCTACACTGGTTTATCAGATATACTCATGTAGTGTAGTATTAAATGCTGTTAAATCATATCAACCCACAAATCCATTTTGATATACTGTCAAAAATAAAGTGTTTGTTTGTGCGTATGTATGTGTGTTGGTCTTTAAACAGTATATGTGCCCACTACAGCAGACTCTTTAGTACATAGACTGATGATCTGATATACAGTATATTTGTGTGTGCCCACCAGAGGATGACCAGAAAGAGAAGTCTCTCTCCCACCACACCATCCAGCAGCTGATCATGGAGAAGGACCAGGCCTTGTCCGACCTCAACTCAGTGGAAAAGTCTCTGGCCGACCTTTTCCGACGCTATGAGAAGATGAAAGATGTACTGGAAGGCTTCCGCAAGGTGACTAACACCTAATTATTCACATCTAATAAGTGTTTTCAGCATGACCAGCATTGAAGGGCATTTAAAATGTAGCTTGACAACCCTCATGGCAAGTAATTAAAATATTTCTCACTCGGTTCAGAATGAAGAGGTTCTGAAGAAATGCGCTCAGGAGTATCTGTCCAGGGTACGTAAGGAGGAACAGCGCTATCAAGCCCTGAAGATTCATGCAGAGGAGAAACTAGACAAGTGAGTCTATATATACACTCATTATCTCATGTTTACTCAACCATGACTGTGGAAACACCACAATGCACTAACTATATAATAACTCAATGCCCATCTGAAATATGTTTGAATAAAGGCCAATGTAATTTGCTGTTCGTATAGATCATTCATTCTCTATCTATTTAAAATTTATAAAGATTCATTCGATAAATTCTGCCAACATGTTTGTGCTTTCATGAGACTTTCAGGCTTATGAGGGTTCTGGAGAGGTGACTTGATTCTAATTGTGTCACTTGTGTTTTTCCAGGGCCAATTCGGATATAGCTCAGGTGCGGGTGAAGGCCAAGCAGGAGCAGGCCGCCTACCAGGCCAGTCTGAGGAAGGAGCAGATGAAGGTGGACTCTCTGGAGCGCACTTTGGAGCAAAAGGTCAGTCGGAATTCCACACTAACAACTAACAAATCATCACAAAATATCAAAGCGATCAAGTATGTAAGTATGTAATTGTAATTTGTTACTATTGTTTTACAGAACAAAGAGATTGAGGAGTTGACAAAGATCTGTGATGAGCTGATCGCCAAGATGGGGAAGAGTTAGCGACCACACCCATGCAAAATCTCACAAAGAAAAGGAGTGGTTGTGCAAAAAAACTGATTTTGAAAATGAAGCGGATCAGATATTTACACCTCTTCCAAAGACTGATGGACATTAAAGGCCAAAGTGGTCTTGGGGTTACATTTCCTAATGATTTTGTGTCTACAGGATCCACAGGAATGGCTTCTTCTTCAGTCACTCTGTACATTTTTGACGTGTCAGTGTATCGTACTGTATCAGGGGTCTTGTTCAAAGTTTTAGAAAATGTCATATCATATCACTAATGAGTGTGTCTGTGTGTGCGAGTGTGTGTATGATAATGAGAAAAATGAGAGCATTCTTTGTGGGTTAAATTATCTATAATGATGTTGCCATGACAGCCACTGAGGGAGAAGACTGTTTACCCACTCCTGTTGATAGACCTAACAAAAAAAGAATTAACAGAGACTTTAAATCATTCATAAAATGTCCACACATCACTAAGAGAACACAAACTATCACAATATCTTACTGCATGTGAGAGAGAAAGAAGAACCTATAATGTTAATGTTTGTATATACTGTAGGAAATTCCAAGTATGAAAAAGACTGCAAGTCTGCATTTTTGATAGTTATTCTGTCATCCTCAGCCCGCTTCCCTCACGTAACCTTGTAGATATTTGTCATACTTGTCATAGCTTTCTCGAAGAGATTGTGGGACTATATTTTGGATTTTATTTTGATATAAAGCAAACTAATTGTGACTGTATTCAGTTGTGACCAGCAGTAATTTAATTTTGGATGGATATATCCTAGTCATGCTATGGTCATTGTGTCACACTGAGGAATAACTTTTCTGCACAGCTACTGTACAGCAACTGCTTACAAAGTGCAATAAAAGATGGCAATACAGCATTTTACTCTGGTTCTTTCCGCTGAAGGTTTTCTCTGCTTTTGTTTAAAATTAAAATCAGAATTAAGATGTAATTATAATGATTTGACATTGTGCTGTTTATACCTGTGCTACATAAGCACCAGTGATCTTGTTTATGTGCACTGATGCATTATAGACCTTTGTTTTGGAGGTTTTGGTTATTTTTTCCTTTTCTCTTACTTTAGATCACTTATTACCAATTGGTGTAATTCTTATTTGGTAAAATATATATATTTCGTTTCAATTGAGTGAATAAAACTAGTTATAAAGCAAGCAGAGAAGGTTAAAATAGATCACTGAAAGTAATAGATAAATGGTTTAAAATCAAGCTTCTGCCACTCAAAGTGTATATAGGATTGCAAACTTCCAGACCAAGCCTCAACAGCAACATTTTCAGCATCAAAAGGGGATTACTACTTTTAATAAATAAAGAATAAATATAACAAACAGTGTTGAATAACATCCAGCAAAAAATCCATCCATTGAAGGAGTGCTTGACTTCATCTGACTCCATCTGACAGATGTGGAGGTACATCAGATAAAAAAAGGTTAGAAACCATCGTTTTAGATGATAACAATGTTCGATAAACTTTGATAAAATGCAGCAGTATTGTATCTTGGCAGCAACTAGTATTTAGAATATTTAGTGATATTATGACAGATGACAGCCAACCTGAAATTATTTATTGTAACATAGAATCTCTGATTTGTATGTTTGGAGTTAATCTTTCCAAATGTGTAGCTGCAAATTGTCAAATCATGTGGATCCCTATGGATATCTACATGAGAAGCAAAATGTTGCTTAATTTATACTAATCTCACACAACAAGCATTGTGTGGCAAATTAACCTGGCACTGAAGAAACTACATGAACAACTGTAGGGCCACAGTGCCAGTTAGAAGAAGAAGAAGAAGAAGAAGAAGAAGAACCCACTTTATTACAGACATGCAACACCGAACACATGCAGATCACACATGCAGCTGCGTCCCACACTGAATTTGTCCTCTGCATTTAACCCATCCATGCCATCCATCCTCCCGAGGACAGCCTGGAGCAGTGGTCGTCCTTTTGATACGGCGCCCGGGGACCAAGTCCAAGTCCAAGTGTCTAGGTCAAAGACAGGGCATTCAAATGAGCAATCTTCTGCATGTTTTTTGTATGGGGGTTATATATGTATCATATGGAGGACCCCCTAGTGAGCATGGGGAGAACATGCAAACTCCACACAGAAAGGCCCGGAATCGAACCCACGACCTTCTTGCTGTGAGGCAACTGCACAATGCTTTTCTCAAGCATGGAAGTCAAGCTGGGTGCAAAGCTTCTACCACCATTCCGATTGTTCCTCTCAATGGCCTGGTCATAATGGTGTTCTCAGTTTCCCTCCTGGAGTTCTCCCAAAAAGCTAAGCTGCCACCACCTCTTTAGGCCAGCAAAACTCGAAGTCAGCCAATTAGAATCCAAGCTGGACTGCACAGGTGGAAACAATGAATCATTTGATTAGGCACACCTGGAGTGAATACAGAGAAGGAGGGAGGGAGGAAACAAAAACAAAGCCCTGGCTTTGACCTGGCACGTAACAACAATAAAAACAATCCTAGATTTCTTTTTGACACTGGAGCCAAACTTACTCAAAAACAGCTGTATGTTAGCAACTTTCCCTTTACAGCATCTGATTTTGGGGATTTTGTTCTGACATATTGTAGATACAAAAGAGTTCCTCTTCACTAGTCGGGTCAATATCACCAAAAAGTGCCTTTGAGACATCATGATTTCTCCCTCAAAAAGTAAAAATTTTGCATATCCCTTGTATCAAGTTGACCTTAGGCTGTTATAAATGCATGTTGGTCAAGCTCCCACATTTTTTATGAATTAACTGTAAGCAGATAAAGTATGAGCAAATTGTAAAATATGTCCACACTGTCAAGGACAAAGTCAAAAGAGAAGAAATACATTTTTATAACATTGTGATTATAAAATGTACATTTTCAGAAAGTTATTTTGTCCCTTGCTCATCAATACATTTTAGTTGATAAAAAAGTATTTTGAAAATAATTAAATAACTGCAAATTGTTTGTCTTCAAAGAATATGTGATAGCTGCATTTTCTTTTCTAAATAAAATCTCTAAACACAGAGATCTGATCTGCCTTTCAAACAGTATTATTTGGCAGTGATTGGTTTGTAAGGAATATATGAAAAGGTTTTACTAACTTGTGAAGACATTTTGTATATTTTCATAAAACAGAACAATGACAGGGTGGACAATGACATCACAGGGTGGACACAAATGTGTTAACTGTTGACATTAGTAGATTTATTATGAGCTATTGGAACAAAGGTGAATGTTACAAAACAAAAATATGAACATTCATAAGCTCTGGCATTACTACAAAAATATCTTCAAAACATTGCCAAAAACAGAATCGAAAGAGCTCCTTTGTGTCCAACAGCAGAACGCTAATGACTGGTCAATCACACTTTAAGCAATGCCCTAAAACACATGCTGCTTAATGTTTAGTTTTACTCAAAACAAAATTAACAATGAGCATAAAGCAAAGACTTGAATAAATGATCAAGACAATAAATCTCATTAGGAAAATCAAGTAGCAAGTGAGCTCATTTTCTCATGGTTTTCTGTCAAGATAGACCAGTGGAGTTACTCCCTTCAGGTACAATGCATTTACACATTTGCTTGCTTGGTTTTGAACCAATCTTCTACATCACTGTAATTGGTCTTCCACATACTTCCAAACAGATAGCTCGATCTGTCGAACGCCTGTTTAGTGTTTGTGGTTCTGGCATCAGACAGAGTATCTGCCCATCATGGTACCAACTAATGTCCTCCCGTGGACCTGGCCAAAAGAACTTGTTCACACCATTTCGGTGCATACACTTGACTTTGACATTGTGCCCTTCCACATCCATGATGACACCTGGGTAAGCTTCGTTGTCATAATTAACGATGCACCATTCTCCAATATGCTCTGACTCAATCATTTCTGGTCTCCTCATGTTGTCTGGTGTCTTTCCACATGCCGGGGATTGATCAGATGAAAGAGGAAAGTCAGCCAAAGTGACCTCCTGAAGCTTGAAGCGAGGGCAATCTAAAACACTTTCCTTGCTCTTAGAGACATGAGATGTCTCTGTACTTCATTTGACCAGGTGTCAAACTCATGGCTTGATGTATTCTCATAGTACACTTTACAGCTGCTATTGCAGGTACCTGTTGTGAGATCAAAACAAAACAACAAACCATAAGTACACTTTACTTTTAACCACAACACATGAAAAATGATCAGACATGACAGTGAATAATCTTGCCACCAAAAATACTCAACCCCCACCCTATCGTGTGCGCATGCGCTTATAAGTGTGTGCTGCCCGATACGGTTGCTCCGCTCGTCTTACTTGCTCTTTTAAATCTTTTTGTTATTTAACTTTGTACTTATGGGTTTTTTGTTTGGTGTTG
>JAVQJD010094795.1:0-11953 GCA_036023655.1 Nannoperca australis | reverse complement strand
TGTAATCCATACGCAAGACTACTGACTAGTTTTTGCATGTATTAGTACTGTATGGTAGCCTGTATCGAAACAGTAACAAGCCACATTGCAACAATTCACAAGTGTTAGACACTGCTGATGCTGAGATCCCTTGGAACAAATGTTCAATAGTAAAATGCATTACAATAAAGAGCCACATTTGATTGCACTAGGTTCCAAAAGAATAAGAAAAAAAGAGAAAGGTGTGAAAAGAGAGCTAAAAACTCACTCTCATGCAGAGAGAGAAAATGAAAGAACTGAAGCCTCCCGTACGAGTTTATTGTCTCTAAATATGTGATTAACTGTAGCACGACGTGTGCAGCACCCAGATGGCTGAGACTCCAGTCTTCTTTAATCATGCATTATTAAGACATGCAGACACAGAAAATAATGGCACAAAATGCTGTCAACACTCCAGTGTTCCCATATTATCATACCTCAAATGAGAGGAATGTATTCAGAAAACATACTCAGCCAAGCCTGCTGCCACTTGACTCGAGTGAGCTCTTTTTCTGAGCAATCAAATCGCTCTTTGTCTTAAGCTGTCGTGTTTCAGCTGCTCTGCTGTGGTCGCCATAAAAGTTTACATTTTTTATATTTCTGGTCCAAGTTGTAGAGCAGATCCAAGAAACAACAGATCAGCAAACAAGTAAACAACTGGCTCACGAACTTAGAGGTGCTTGTGCCACACTTATTCAAAAAGCTAAATGGGAAAAAAATGTAAAAGTAATGAAGGAACAATCCATAACACATTATCACTTGGTACAATAAATGCTCCTTTTTACATTTAACCACTTCTTGTATTATTATTTTTTTGCTATATTATGCAAGAAAACACAATATTTCAAGACAGTAACACCCACATGTTTTGAATAGTCTGACACTGTTTGATGTCGTTATCAATCTCACAGTCCACTAGCTGCCCTGCAAACCAGCAGGTACACATTTTCACTATGTTTACGTAAAATTGTTCTGCTGTCCGTTTCCACACGGTAAAAGGTTGAACTCTTCATCGGAGGAGCTTTCTTGATGAATTAAAGAGTTGACAGCCATGCTAGCAGCTCTGTGAGACTGCAGCAGGGAGCGCTTTATGTTTACCCTCTTTGGCACATTAGCATGCAAACATTCGTTAATTAGCACTACACATGAAGGACAGTTCAGACTGAAGGGAATGTAATTAGTTTCGCAGGCATTTGGTGATAAACTAAAGAAATTAGCAAAGGGAAAATTTAACCTGCAGGCCGTCCCCAAAGTTATTAGAATTTGTCGTGAGAGAGGCATGAATGTGTGCATCAAGTTGTCCAGACCTTATGGCGTCGCTAAGGGAAAGGTCAGGAGTTCACCAAATATAATACAGGATTCACCCTCTGGTCACTGTGAACGTCTGCACCAAATTTCATGGCAATCCATTCAGTTGTTGAGATATTTCAGTCAGGACCAATGTGGTGGACTGACAGAGGACCAAGACACACAGTAAGTTATGCTTGAAGAGAATATCTGGATTAAATTGATTTTTTAATAACCTGTTGCCCAACTTCATGGCTTATATTTAAAAAATATACTATTGGTTAACTATTAATAAAGACATTAATTACAACTTTCATAAGGCCTATGTATAGTATATTTTATGAGAAGTAGTACCGCTACAAATTATCTTCATATTTAGCATTTATGCAGTGCATAATTTAGGCCCAGTGTCAATGTTCAGTGCCACTGCAGTAACTGTGACCTCTGTTTAACAAAGCAGGAAATCAAGAATGTGGCGGTCAAGACAAAAAAAGGCACTAAATGCTAAAACCTTTGACATTGAACATAAACTTTGTCATTGTTGCCTTCTAGAGTTTTGCAGAATCGTCTGAAATCAACATTCTGTCCGGTGCCAGTGTTGTTTATTAGAAAGTGGTGTGTCATTGCGGTTTGTGTTTGTGGACACAGAGCAAGGTCGCTGTTCTATACTGTCAAGAATCCCAAACTCTGTCATCTATCTCACTGTCAGAACTGCCCACTGTTCAAATAGGTGACTGCACAGTGACTGGTGTGAGTGAGAGTGTGTGAAAGTAAAAATGAAGTCAGAACTTAACCCCACTAAACATCTCACTCAGAATAGACACACAGCAGGGTGAGAGAGAAGATGTGGGGTAAATATATAAAAATGAAGGAAGAAAGACGCTGAAGAAGATGGAGGGAGACCTCTGTTGAAAAGGGCTCTTTGAGTCTTAAGATCTACTTATCCTCAAGGGAGCCTTCTGTTGTACAGCCTTGTAAACATCAAACCAAACCGCTGACTATGATTTCACACACCACAAGAGAGAGAGAGAGGGAGTGTGTAAATGTGATTCACGCATGAGCTGCATGAATAACAAAAAAAGAAAAAAAGAAGACGGAAAAACAAAGCACAAACACTTACGCATAGTGTAAGTGCCTTTCATGAATCTTATTGGCCTTATTGCATCGAACCTACCTAAAATTGGATATATGGTCTTTCAGAACACGGTTGGACAGTTGCATCGCCTGGTGTGTGTCTTAATACGTCTACTTAACTTTAATGGAGAGTTTAATCAGTAAAAGGGGAATGTCGTTCAGCACTCCACTACTCTTTATCCAGTGTGAAAACATGTTTCCTATTCAACTGACATGAATTCAAGCTGGCCGCAACTGCTGTTTTCTATGAAGGACAAAACACCCAAATCTTAAACAGCCACTTTTCAAGACAACAAAGGGAGAGTGTTAAAGAAACAGATTTAAGGGTTTGAGGGTTTTGTACTAAAAATGGAGATTCACTATATCTTAAATATATATAGACCAATGTGGAATGCATTAAGGAGAAATAACTTATAACTGCGAAAGTGTTTAGGTTTATAAGAAGGTGATTTCATAGTTCATAGAGTTTGTGAAACACAAAAAGGCACTTGTGTCTATTTTAGAGAGTTTAATACGTGCTGGCAGAATATTGGGTATTGATCAATAATGTTAAAGCCTCACAATTTATTGTCCATGCACCAATAAAGACTGGCTTCTTGTCTTGGGTAGCAGGGTGGGACCAATCATCTTAACAGGACATTTTAATCATGTGATGGATGGATTCCTTGACATAAACAGATATATGGGGTCGTCATACAAAAGGATAGTGTGACAGCTGAGGCAAAGGACATGAGTGTGAGTGATATCTTGGGATCAGCAAGTGAGTACTTTTGGACACACGATGAATTTTAATTCTTCCCTTAATCCCATCTCTCTCTCCCCCTCCCTCACTGACTCAGCATTGCTCCTGCTCCTCCTGACATGAGGTCAGTAAGTGAACATGATTGGAATCACTCTCCTCCAAAACAGAGGCAAAAACCAGAGTGGAAAAAGGGGGAAAATTGAAAGGGAAAAGAGCAGCAAGTTAGCGAGAGCAGCTGAGAGACGGAAACATAAAGCCGATCGTGTCAGCTGGTCCTCCTTATCGATTGCAGGTCAAGGAGTCAGGTGGACAAAAGGGAGAGTAGATCTCAGACAACGGAACAAAGACAGTGAGTGTCAGACAGACAGACAAGGTTGGGATGGATGTAATGTGGCACAGGGACATACATCTTTTACCGCATAGTATGTGGAAACTGGTTGAATTTAAAATAACCAGCACTATGCTCTCCAAACAATGAATGGAAGCTATGCAAACTTTTAAAATGCTGTTTATTTGCATTATACATTAAACTAATTCTGCATTCATTGTGCAATGTGTGTTGAAAGTGGGGTTGTCTGACATATTGCTGCTTTTTATGGGATTTGTATCTGCCTCTTAATGAGACACTTTGATCTCCCAGTTGTTTTAATTTAGAAATGAAACAGTACGGAGGAGGTTCTGCAACAGAAGGGTAAAGATGAAAGAATGTGGAATGCACAAATGCACACAAAATCAATGTATTAAACAGAAAGGGTTTATAATTTCAAAAATAATATATTGTAATGTCGTTTTTTGATATAGAATGGTGTCACCATGTCTGTCTCTTTATACATTCATTAATTCATCTTGTCTAGTAGTTCTTTGCAAATTTCCGATTTGCATTAATCATTATATTTGGTCATTTATTCATTCACCTTTAATTATGCACTGCTTTTCACAGGGTGGCTGTTAAACACCCTGCTGCAATATCACAGGGAGCTACACAGCTAACTGGGCACACAAAAGTGTTTACAGTAGTTCCAAACATTAAGAGGGTGGGACAGGTGATATCACTTAAATACGGGGATAAAGGCGCACATTTTCAGACGTCCTCACCTGGAAAACATTCATAGCGTTGCACTCGGTTGAACGTGCACATTAACAGAGTCACAAACAGTGGCATTCTCTTCAGAGAGAGAAGTTCAAACCCTGGCTTCTTTCTCGCCTCTGCACAGCTGGCCAGTCACGGCGTAAAGTGGGTGTGAATGTCGGATCGTCGGTTTCGGAAAGTTACAGAAATTGTGGGACACAGGGGTGCCTGAAGCTATTTGGCCATTCGGCTATTCGACAAGCAGTAAGGTAACCTGTAAACACATAAAGAGGACACTGGTCTAACAGAAACAAACCAAGGCTTGTATGGTCTGTCAAAACTTAAACCTTTACAGAAAATTCAAAACATAGCAAAAGGCATAGGCACAATGAAGGAAGTGTGATTTTGGCGTGTGTGATGTGTGATGCCATTGCTTACATATGGTATGCAATATGTATTGTGCATACTTCCAGTTGTTTATGTATTATAACCATGATTCACAACCTTGACACAACCAAGAGTCAAGGGCTCAAGATACCCTGTAATTAATGTGTGTCATGTCATGTGCTATTTAGGGATCTTTGATTTTACTTTAATACACCAATGGAGAGTTTTAGCCAAAATGTGTTGGTGCCAGCCATGCAATACTAAAGGGGTTTTATTATACCCAGGACTCAGAGGACCTTGGAATGTTCTTTTTGGGTTGCAAGATAAAAATGAGGGGTCACAAGATGATTATCAAGACACAGTAAGAAATAAGTTTTGAGCGTTTATTCTGAAATACTGAATAATTTCACCTCTTCTGGCCTCAAAAAAGCTATTTAAATGAGACAATTTGGGCAGGGAACATCATTATGTAACATTATGCAATTTGTGATGGTGGGCTGTGAGTAGACATGTTTTGCTTAGAAGTGGAAAGCCAAAAAGGTTAGGATCCACTGCATTAGAGGATATTGCCACTTACGTTGTCTACTTAGAAACATTACTGGAACTAATGTAGTCAGTCACTGGGTCCCATCCATTTAAACATCCCAGAAAATGCAAAAGCAACAAGTAAATCACCAAAGTGTATAACACAATTCTGAAGTCTTTGATACAGCGCCAAAGCACTCCGTTCCAGTAAACAACAAATCCAGTTTGCATTTTATCCACACTTTGTAAGAGGAGTTGAAAATCAATCCATACAATATTCTCAGTTTTGTTCGGCTATAATTGAATAGCTCACATACACATCAACGCATTCTCTATGCTTCTCATAAAAATTGTCAATGGGTATTAAAGTGGGCATTAAAACTGAGGTTTTGTTTGTTCTATTTTGTGCTACATTATCTGTGAAATAAAAATTGTTTGATCTAAAATCCTGAGCCCTGGTCACTATAATCCTATTACACACTAAGGACTACAGCAGGTAAACAATGCAGTGGATATTTCTCGTTCCGTTTCATCGATCGGTTTCTCCCTTTTCTTTTTCCTCCACCGTTTTCTCATTTTCACTTCGGTTTGTCTCCATCAACTCACGGCCATTCTCCCAGCATGTTTGGGCCATGCTTCGTTTATATACTGGCATGTTCTGATGAAAAACAAGAGCGATACTCATCATATAGATGAGTGTGGACACCGAGACAGAAAGACACAGAAGCCAGAGAGGTAGATAAAAACTGTCTATAAACAGCCCGTGAACAGAGCATTCTGTATTTAACTACTACTACATTCCCTCATCCTCCTGTTACAGATTGAAGTCATTCCAACATCATACAACACATCCTGCCAGATGCGACAAACTCTGTTCCCAATTCCCCAAAAGGTCAAAGTTCACCTTGCCCTCCCTCTGTCTCTCTATAAAAGCTAAATCTGTTTTATCCTCCCTGCTTGTGAGCTCTAACAAAACCTCCCTCTGTTTTTCCCCAATGAACAGCTGCTGACTCCCTTCAACCTTGGCCTTATTGACAAGAAATGAGTCACCCGGAGACGTTTAACCCCACGACCTCACTGTCTCTCAAAGTTCGATGAAGAAGCAGTGGCCAATTTAGTGTTTGCATAGTTGTTTAAGGCCTCAGGGTCTAGAGCAGACCTTTACCATACTGTCCGTTAAAAGGTTATCAAGCAGTAAAGTGCTAATACAAAGCAGGCCGAAAAGGTAGAGTAGGAGTTTGCAAAAAAGACTGCAGTCTTCCTCCAGCAACTGTTTCCATGGCTCTTTTATACTAACATACATATGATAATTTAGGAAGTTCTCTAAAGATCCTCTAAGGAGTAAAAAAGTTGGAAAATCTATCAAACGACAAAGCAAAGTGTAGGAGTAACCTTTAAGAGCAGCTCTCAAGTGATCACATAATATATTTCAAGTATTTAAATTAAAGTTATGTTCACATTCAGTTTTTCTTAACAAAACACATTCTGTGTACCCTTGAGGTCTTACATATCGTGTTTCCTTCCTCATAAAACATTGGCAAAGCTGATTTTAATATTTATAAGTATTCTAATGGTTTGTTTACATTGATGTTTGCTTGCTAGCAGTCTTCTTCCTTGCTGTCTTAGTCAGGGCATTGCTACGTTTCTTCATTGTTGTGAATGCTATAATTGCAGTCATTCCAAACAATGTTTCACAAGGTGTGTGCTCGCCGCTGTCTAAGCTACCACTGCCAATTAGCACACAAACCAACTCTGTAGCTCTCTCTTTTACATTCATCTTTTACTTGAGTTCAACATTTCTTACCGCAGTTTGATGAATAAACGGCCCAGGTCTAAATACTGTATGTGATGTGGTATTCAGAAATGACACACAGAACATATGTGCATATCCAAACAAAGACCCGCAGTCTCACACATGAGAGATTGACTGTTGTCTTCAAAAAACATATTAGCCCACCAAAAAAGTCTATAAAAAAAGCCTGCCCCATTCTGTGTTACATCAATCGACACAAAATCTCTGCTCTCAGCCAAGAAGATTTCTTCCAGCCGTTTCTCCCCTCAACACCCAGAGAGCGTATGCAATAGCTGCAGCGATGCTATCATTTTCCAAAGCAGTTCGAGCAGCTTTCCATTTTATATCACCGGCTTATTCTGAGAAATCGTTTATTTAAAGCATTACACTGCGATGATACAACAGGCAGGCAATGACAGCTTGGGTGTTTGACAAAGGAGTTCATAAAAACTAAAACCAATGGCAGGTTTTTAAAGCAAACACCATTTACTGAAGAAATGAAGGATTTGGTCTCACCTGTGCAAACAGAGGAGGTGAAAGAAACATGAGAAATTGCAGGTGATATACAGAGATCGTTGCACAGCTTTATAAACATGTTTGATCACACCAAAACATTGCTGCCGAATTGCCAGAAAGTAAAAAGTGCGAATTGAACTGAGCCTAGGTATAATCTGTAAAATGTCTGTCCGTGTTGCATTTCCCTCACCTGTTGTTTCACTTCCTTCTTTTTGACCTAAGAGCCAGACGCTCTAGTCACAGAAAGATGAAGTCAACTTTCTGCCAAATAGAGAGCCAGCCATCTGTGATTTAACACCCTGCAGATGACTGGCCAGATCTACAACAAGGATGTTTACAGGCTGAAGTGAAGGACTTACACTATCTCAGTGGTGTAAAGATAATCTCTTCCTCAGTGCTGACAAAACTAAAGAGATAATCACTGACTGCAAATAGAAAGTCTGCCATATTTTAGTATATCGCAATGTGTAGTGGAAATTACTACGTCCAAATTCACCTTACTGCTGATGAGTGCAATAAACGGTATATCTCCTGCGTTTCATTGCAGGGCACAGTGGCTGTTTTAAGGTGGAATAAGCAGTGTTAGAGTAGGTGTTATTTCCATAGTCAAGCACAAACACGATGGTCGTTTTTTTCTATTTAAGGTCTTTAGTGAAATGTCTGTTGGATGGATTACCGTGACTTTGCTATACACATTAATTCAGCCATGTCATTGTATTTGTCTTTTTCCTGCTGTGCCTTTAAATAACCTGAAGACTCTTAACAAAACAATTTCTCTTGCTTTCACACACATACAGTATTTTTCTACTGCAACAAGAGGGTGTAGGGAAAAAAACATATTTAAATTATCACCATTTTAATCATAATTTACACTCATTTTAGCTTTTCATTTATCCACAGGGGGACCTAGTAATAGTAAGCCAACAGGGTCACAGATATGAGTCACCACTAGTCAACTCCAAGTGTACGATGATGCTATTTATATCTAATATATATTGGCTATTTTTAACCACAACTTAAGGTATAATGTTACTCCCTGAATATAGGTTGTGAATGGGTTGCTATGAGGTAGACTGGATATTTGTGTCTATGGTATACAGAATATGGTGACTGCATTTTCTGTAGTCAGTTTTGTGCATAGTATTTTACACTGCAAAACATATTTTGTGTTGTATGTTGAGCAGTCAAGACCCAAGCTTTCACTGGGTTGAAATCTACTGCTATAACTGTAATGCTGATGATAATAAATTGCCTAAACTTGAACTTGAACTCCCATTCCTCTGCTCAGAATGAAGGTCATTTTACTTTATAGCCTGGAAAAGTAAAGGTCAACAACTCACAGAGGCCCTTATGTCTTTAAGTGAACAGCAGAGGTAGAGACTATATTTGTTAATTAAAATACTTGACTTTACCTTACATAATGATCTTTACAGTGATTTATTCTCTCTCTAATACCATCATTCTTTATTTTCCTGTTATCACTTTTGAAATTGACATTTTTAAGTAGAATATCTTCAATCTCAAGGAAACAAAAAAAGGCCAAGAAAGTAAATTAAATGTAAGTAGATGTATTATACCCAGAAGGCTCATGGACGCCTTATGTGTAGCCGGTGTGTGATACAGCATGTTGAGTGAGAAACTGAAACAGTAGTGCTGTGTGTGCACTACACCAACAGCATATGTTGACCCCCAGGTCATGCTTAATCCGAGATGTTCCTACAGTATGTGCCTCTGTGAATGTGTGTGTGCGTGTGTGACATTCACACTTTCAAGCATGATTTCAGAGAGGGTAAGAAGGACGAAGGAAGAAGTTGAATGGAAACTTGGAGAAAGGAGCATCATTTCTGTCTTCATTTAATGGTATGTGAGCTTTAGAGGATAGAGACGCTACACATAGAATAACTGAGGATGGTTGGAGAGACTGTACTGCACAGGCTGTTCTCATCTTTGAACTACTGGACAAATACCATTGGGGATATTGCATTGATTTAAAATGCTCTGCTATTATTCATATTTATAGTTTTCTTTTTATGAACCACAACATAAAGCTTAAATTGTCAATATTTATATATTAGCATTGCATCAAATGACTATGTGTAATGTGTTTTAGCCTCTTTCAGCTTTCAAAAACAGTAACATTCACAATGTTAGCAACTGGCTGGAAATTATAGTGAGCTAAAGAAGCAAAAGATATCTTTATCATGTGACAAGAAACATGACCCCCAAATAAATGCTAATGTAGAAATGTGTCCACTGGATGTGTAAATTTAAAACTGTGGGTGTGTTTTTCTGCTTCCAAAGGGGGCCAAAACAATATAAATTACTGCAATTCAACTGTTTACATTTAGCATTTCCCTTCATTTTAATCACTTTCCATTTCACTTCTTTTGCTTTCTTTCCAACAATCTTCTTCCATTTGTGAGAGGACTGTCCTCCCCATGTCTTAAGATTAAAACTGTGAGAACACAGAGGTAAAGAGGAAAGGTGTGAAGGTAAGAGGGAGCAGCAAAAGATTTACGGATCGACGGAACCCCACCTTCCATCCATTGTCTTGGGGAATATACATAAGGTCAAGAAAGATAGAAAACAAGATGGATGAGCTCTTTGCCTTTGTCAGGACCCAATGGGAATATTGGCAATGCAGTTTTATCTGCTACAGAGAAAAGGCTCCATGAGAATACAAGAGGCTCCACAACTGGCAATTTTTTGTAGAAGAAGATGAAGACAGGAGAAAAGAGTGAAATGGATGAAAAGCCCCATTTCATTCTTATCAACCTCTATCTTACATTTTTAGCCATGCTAGTGGTAAGGCTCTTGGGAAGTCAATGTCCCTAGGTTGATTGTTTGTCCACCACTTTGGTCCAGACTGAAATGGGTCAACAACCATTGGATTGCCATGAAATCATGGTCCCCAGAGAATAAATCCTACTGACTTTGGTGAACTTTGGTGAACCCAACTTATCCTTAAGCACCACCATGAAGTTGAAATTTGGGTTTCAGAGTGATAAAACTCAATAACTATTGCGTGGGTTGCCATGAAATTAGCTACACATATTCAAGGTCCATATAGGATTAATTATGACCTGATCCTGTGTTTGGTGATCCTGACTTTTCATCTAGCACCATCAGATCAAGATTTTAACTTATGCAGTGATACATTTTGTATAGACACTCATAGTCCCCAGAGGATGAAATGTAATAATTTTGATTCTTTGACCTTTCATCTGGTGAACATTTAATTTCGTACTTTGGTTATGACCAAATACCTATCTGTACTATCTGTTTAGTGCTAATTAGTACAGTTTAGCATGCTAACAGACTCAACTAACACAAGGAACATGGTACACATTATGCCTTTTAAACATCAATAAGATTTCATTATGAGCATGTTTGCATGCTGATATGACCATTTAGCTCAAGTACAGCCTCACAGAGCTGCTAGCATGGCTGTATTATCTTACACTTGTTTACCCAATAAGTTGTTGCAGGTCACAGATACAACTGCTTTCACAGTGATTTCAGGTCACTCAACCATGCTAATCCTATTTCACTGATGTAACCATTGATGTTGTGGAGTTGTGGACACGAACCTAAAACCTTTTGAAGCTGTCAGTGCGACACATGAAATCTATCAGCGAATAAGTTATACCTGAATTCTGTCAAAAAGTTTTTGATTTTTAAAATAGTGGGTCACTTTATTTTTGTTCTCTGCACTCTGTCAATCCATGTCACCCATCAACATGTAAAACCTATTGAAATACACGGAAAATTGTCAGGTTCTGACATCTGAAATGGTGATGTAAGTGCTGCCTTGGGGACACATTAACTGGCAACAAAAAGTGACTCTCTAGACATTAGTATATACTCTTTTTGCATCTTTCCATCATTCCTCTGCTCAAAAATATTCAGTCTCTCTGTTGATGTCTCATAGTCACATTTTAGGAAGGTGTACGACTGATGGACTAGATTAAAATAGAATAAGAAACACTTGAAAGAACACTTTGGTTTCCGATGACAATGGAGCGGTTCACCCTCCAGCCATCCATCCAAAGTTATTAGTGTCACATGGGCTGCAGTGGGCTACAGTACAGTGCAGAGACATCTAGTTTCAATAGCTTTCAAAAACGTATTCCCCAAGTGCAACAATTTAGACTCAAGTTCTTCTAACAGTATAAAAAAGCCTT
The DNA here is from genome assembly GCA_036023655.1 of Nannoperca australis. NCBI lineage: Eukaryota > Metazoa > Chordata > Actinopteri > Centrarchiformes > Percichthyidae > Nannoperca > Nannoperca australis. Next base: position 299 of record JAVQJD010094795.1, on the reverse strand, counting down.
TCACTCCTCCATCTCTGTCATTAATAACAGCCAGACATGCAGAAGCTCTTTTGTTGAAATCCATGAACACTTGACACATCTGCATTTGAAGTGATACACACACAAACCTTTTCATTCTTACTTTTGATTCTGAGGGAAAAAAATACACCCGGAATGATCATGCTGAAGTATATGCCACTCTTTATGAGGCATGCTGACTTCCACATCTTAGATTTAAATAAGTGAAGTTAGTACTCAGTGGAAGACTTTTACCAAAAATGTTCCAGAAATAAAAGACAATAAAAGAAGAATTTGATATG
>JAVQJD010094793.1:0-21696 GCA_036023655.1 Nannoperca australis | reverse complement strand
TCTGGGGCGGCCACCTTACTTTCTGATTCTCCCTCTTTTTTTCCATCTTCCCGCTTGTGTCAACCTGCAGTCGCCTCTCGCCACCCCCCCCCCCCCCCCCATTTGTCTTCCACCACCCCTCCTCTTCTCTGAACCTCCATCTCTCCCTCGCTAGCTCCGTGAAAATGTCACATTCTCAAGAGACGGGGCTGTTCTAATTTGAAAGGAAGGCTGAAGCAGCATGGTGGAAAGATCGCTCCCTCACCCTCTCTATAACTCTCTCCCTTGCTCTTTCTCTTCCACTTTCCCAACTCAACTTCTTGCTATCGTTGCACTTCTCACTGTTTGCTCCCACAAAAATATTTTGTTTATTTATGAAACACTTGTAATTCTGTATATATTTCAGTCTTTCTGTTGGACTATGAGCCACATCTCTATTACCAATCTTTGTTGTGCTGCTTTTAATCGATCCCCAGGAACCCTGCCTGATTTACAAGACCTGAGCAGCTGATGTCAGAGCAAGGAATCGGTTCTAGGTAGTTTCTCTCTCTCTCTCTCTCTCTCTCTCTCTCTCTTCACCCTCTGTCCTCCTGTGTGTCCCCCACACTAACAAATATACAGACACAAGCAGAGTGTCTTCATTAGCTCTAATCTAATGGTGTTGAAGATGGCTGCATGCTGACAGATGTGCACAGCTCCCTAATCTGATCCCCTGTCTCCTCTGTTATGACATCCTCTACATCTTACACACACACACACACACACACACACACACAAGCACGTTTGCTTATCCACACACAGGCAAACGTGCACGCAAAGACTTAAGAATTAAATTAAGTTTGTAGCTGAGTGCTTTGCATCTTAACTCAATATACACTCCTCGATGCACTTGGTCGAAATGCATTATTAACGTGTGTTGGTATCTCTGAGAGGCGAGGTAGGTGTGTGTCCAAGTGTGCAGTATATTAGTTCACCTCATTTGTATTCTGCTACCTTACATCCATAGCAGAAAACAAAAGAGCCACTCAGGACATTTTTTGTTATGTGTCAGTGACGGCCATACAGGTGCTTTTGCATGTTTAAGCACTTTTACTATCACAGTGAACATTTTGTCACCTTTATGTCTTTCTTGGGAAAGTTATTTGTTCATTGTGCAGTAATCGCAGTGTGAGCAGGGAACAATTTTTTAAAGCTCTTCTAGGTGCTGCGTTTGCAGATGCTCTGTCATCTGAGAACTTGTTTCACTGTTTGGCTTTCTGTTGTTATATTGCTTTCTGTGTATGCTGCTTTTGTTTTGTCCACCGAAGCACTCTGTAAACTCTGTTTTTAAAGATGCTATATAAATAAAGTTATTATTAATATCATTGAAAAGGGTCATTGTTGTTCAGCAGCAAAATGTTACAAAGAAGACACTGACAAGGAGAGTTTTCAAAACGCTCCCAGTTCACAACCACAGCACTGAATAGGAAACTTCCACAGGCAACACATTTTTTACTGTAAATAATCAGATTTCTCAAGCAACTTTCAAGTCAAGTTCAAAGTGTTCATCAAATCATCCAAAAGATGTATTATGTAATAGGCTTCATTTAATAGATAAACTTTACAGTTTACTGGTTCCATTTCAGTTTGAAGGACAAGTATAGTCCTGGCAGAGACAATGAAGCAGACACTACTACACCAGAAACAAGTAACCTACTGTAAAATGTCTAAATACGATTTGTAATTCTCAACACACACATTAATGTCACCTTTTTAAAGCCTGTTTGATATCCCCGTAATGTTCCTCTGGGGATTTTATACTCAATCAATGATACTTTATCTCACTTTAAATTCTTTCATCCATTTATTAAGCTTTATGTTCTAAAATTAGCTTGTTGTTTCTATGTCATTCTATTTAGGGTTTTGGGTGACTTTCTCAAACTTTATTCACAGTTTCTTTAACATATTGTATCTTAACTTAAACATGCTTTCTGCATTACTCATAACTGTGAGTTTACTTTTTTTGTCTGTATCCTCTCCTGTATCCTCCCGATTGTACTACGGTAACAGTCGGACTAAGTTTGAACAAAACTAGTTTGTACGACGTGTCCCACCATGTCAAAAATCAAGTGTTTATACCTGATTGGAACAGTCAAACACGGAGTGAAAAGCTGGTTGTCATATTTATAATTTAAATATGGGGATTACAGTCTCACTTTTTATGTGAACAGTGAGTGCAAATGCCGTAGTACTAAATTACAGCTTTTACAACATTTTATTTTGGCCTATTTGGTCCTATCCAGGGGTTCTCCAGGCAACAGGGATAGGTTCTGTTTGCCAGCTACGTGCCATAGGCAATATTAGAGTATATACTGCACATCATTGTTCATTGTTTTGTGTGCAAAATATTTCCAACACAACCACATCAGGATACCACAACCACAGCAATGGTAATAGGATGTTTTGACCTGAGTGAACCAAAACACTGTCTTGTGCAAATTGTGGCAGTTTACCACCCTCAAACTAAAGACCTGTGTGTTGTTTTCAGATACCTTACTGTCAAGATTATAGAGCTATTATAGAGCAGAGAGCAGAATTGTGTGTACAAACGATGCACAGCTAAAAAAAAATGTAGTGCACTTCCTGGGCAGAAACACTAGCACGGAGCATACGACAAACCCCTAACTCTGGCTCTGAGGAAGAATGAAGTCCCCTCCTGCTGTTTCTCTGAAGGTAACGGCAGCAGATCCGGGAGAACGGTGGGCTTTAAGCAACATGGAGCCAATCTGTCCACTGGATACTGAGCTCAAAGCTGGAGATTGTTTTTAAATGGGCCATAGGAGATACTTCATAAGAAAGAAGAGGGGATTTGGATTAGCAGGAGGTGGGACTATGTAGCATGTGAGAGAGATCTTGACAATCTTTGTGATGATGGTAAACACACACTGTGATTAGCAACTAGCGATAGCTCTCATTTCTGTGCCCAATCCCACAGCTGCCTAACACTGCTAGTGTCAGAAGCAATGCCAGTTTGTTTCTGTGTGCGTGACAGCGACAGTTTGTGTGTGTGTTTGCATGTGTGTGTGTGTGTGTGTGTGGTAAGCACTGCAAGAGGTGCCAGCTAGATGTTGGGGTTCAAACAGATGGGAGACAGGCATCTGGACAGCTGGCATTCACTGCCTTTCACAAACCCTTTACACCAACCACCTCTCCACCATATCCCCATTCTTTCATTCTCGCCTTTGCTCTGTTTCTTTTCTTTTCTTTTCACAGCCTTAAGCCTGGCTGAGAGATCTAAAATAACAAAAGCAATAAAAAAGAACTTATTTGCGAGTGGGATTTTATGATCAAACAGATATGAAGGCGGGTTGAGAAGAACATGAACATTAGACACATTTGGGGGGGTTCATTCTTGTGCAAAAGCAAGTCAAAGTTCTTGATTCATCTACACGAGTGCATGAGCTTGTGTCTATGTGTGTGTATCTGTGCACGTAATGTGAACAGTAGACCGGCACATTTAACTGGGTCAGGCATCTCTATTTGATGAGCAGGAAGGGCTCTTTACCAGTTAATGCCAGTCTTCCTTTTGCTTTCTCTTCCCTTCTCTGATTCACTTCAAGTCTGCCTTGTCAGATTCAAGTCAGAGTAACTTTTTATATTGGAGCATTTTACAAAATCATCTATTCACTTGCATTTACAGATCCTAGGTACTTGTGATTGCTTTGGCATCGCTATACTTACACTAAATTCTACTTGGCAGCCCCTCAAGGATTTTGAGTTATAGTGATTGCTGTGACCGCAAAATCTGCCTCGTTTTGTGGAGGAAAAGGCATGGCACACAGCCACATTCCCAGAGTTGATTTAGAATAAAAACAAGGGGAGAAAAATGTTAATTAAACCCAAAAGATTATTAAGATAATTTTCTTGTTGACAGATATTGTCTTCGGGGTATTCATTACAGTGACACTGCAATGTCTTTATTGTACTATATTAAAACAAAATGAAACCCCTGATAAATAAACATGTAACAGCCTTTTTTCTTGCTAATAGCTGTAAAACGTCTCCTTCCCTACAGGGCTGATGGTTATCATTTCACTTGTACAGGGGGGCGAAGGAGAGTAGGAAGTAGGAAGTAGGAAGCAATATCCATGACCTCTCTGCTATTTTATGTCATCTCCTTTACTCCCACCCCCACCTGCAACTTTGCCATCTTAAAAAACATTAAGATCCAACATGGATGTCTTTGTATAGGTGCCAGACTTTGACACTTATTAAATTAATGATGTCGACAGATAAATTAAAAAAAAGGCATTTGTGTAATTCTTGTAACAAAAGACAAAAAGCAGTCTCATTTTCTCCCACTTCTTTGTCTCTCTCCACTGGTTTGCAAATAATTCCTTCACTGTTTATGTGTTTTCTTAATTACTAATGTAAGAGAATTTGGCAAAGTAATAAACGGATATGGAATGAGCTTGGTTCCATTGACTTAAGTGGCAAAAATGCATCATACTCATTTAGGTCTAAAGATTAACTCAAAGTAGGACTGCACAATAAATTCCAGACTGCTAAGCCAAACATCTTTAGTGAAATCGGAATAGTGCCCATTTTGTGTAATTCCTTTTTCATTTTGTTTTAAATTTTAAGTCATTGCCAGACCAAAGTGATCACAAAAAACACTAGACATTTATACTCTTTATTTCGAACGTCCCTAGCTCATTTTTCATTCACCTCAGTAATACATTCCTCAGTGCAGTGCAGTAATATGTAGAATAACTACTTTCTACCTGGATAAGATGTTTAAACAGGCTTCCTCTTTAGTCATAAAGGCGAAATACTGTAACAATTTATGGCCTATTAGGCCACATGAAAGTAGTAATTATTTGCCTTGCCAAATTAAACAAAGTAATGAAATTGCAAAAACTGCCCCACTGAGTCTTTGGAAACGCATGTTTTAATCTTATTTAGCCAATTATTCCAGAGACTGACTGCTACAACATAAAATGGGCAAAATGCAAAGAATTACCTCTGATATGATTACAGTCTATCACTGGCCAATCTAACTAGCACCCAAATAAATACAGGGAGAAGTTCTGAGTTGATATGAGCTTACTGTGCATTTTACTGAACCACTACCTTCCTTCAGATACATTCAAATGCTAAATATCTAGTCAGTTCAAGTACTGTATGTGTGTTCATACGTGTGTGTGTCCTCTCAACTTAGATGACACCACTTCAGAAAGCACCTTGGGGAGAAAAAGAGTGAGAACAAGTTGAGAGAGAGGTTTTTGGAGGAATACAAATAAGCCAGAGACAGTGATCAATGACTTGTGTGAGAAGAGGGTGAAGAAGAAGGTGAGTAGAGGAGGAGGAAGGGGAGAAAGGAGGAGGTGATAAAGAGGGATCTGAAGATGAGAATTTGTCACCTCCCTAACAACCACTCCAAGGCGGAGAAGAGGAGAAAACTTCCACGCGTGATTTAAAAAACACAAGCACGTGCATATCATCAACGGGAGTTTTTGACTGGCATCATTCCTCATTTTGAGAAATGTCATCCATGGGGTGCCTCCCTGTGAATCATTTTAATAGAGGAAATACAGCTGTCTGTGTGATTGTGTGCGCAGACAGGAGGGGGTGTAGGTATTGTTTGTTACCAGATGAACTCGTGGGGTAAGACTAATGAAGAGTGCGGAGAGAAGGAGGGAGGCATTTTAATTGGCCTTTCTCTCTTTGTGTCTCACTCCTATCTCTTCTTCTCTCGGGGAGAACAGGAGATTGAATGTTGGCTTTACAGAGGTAAGATGGGATTTCTAACATTGGCACTGCTAACACCTTGTCCTACTAATTGGTCAATAACACATCCTGTTACATACTTTGATGCAGTGTTACACAAAGCACTAGGGATGAGAGTGGATTTACGTTTTCACAAGTTCTGCATCATTTATAATCATTCACTGCGATATGTTTGAGCTGTGTCTTGTAACTGATATTTGCTTGTTACAAAGTCCTTTTGCAGTGCTACTATAAATATATAGATATACTCTATAAATATATATATATATAAAATATTCCTAGATGTCTTGATAAAGTAAGGATACAATCACAAGACTTAACATGCACAGATTTTACATTTAACCTAAGACAGTTTAGATGTTTTACTCCATAAAGCTATCATCAGACCCATTGTGTGTTTTTACACAACCTCAAATTTAATTTGTGCAAACTATCATGAAATAACTATCATTATTACATAATCCCTTGCATTCCACAAGCATTTACCTTTTTTAATAAAATAAAGAGACATCTTTCAGGCTGTCGCCTTCACCCAAAGCTCGATATATATAGACACATGGTCATCTAATATGAGTCATCCTTTTAACAGCTGTAAATAAATACAAAGACATTTGTATTTGCAGGAAGTTTTTTGAAAGTGAAAAGAATCAGATTTGTGAAGTGGAAGTAAAAAGTCTGTAAGTAAAACATATATATATTTTTAAAGCATTGTACATTTGTTAAACAGTTTTTATGGTTTTTAAGTTGCTTGGTATTTGTATGTGGACTGAAAGTCATTCTTTAAATGTATACATCTTGTTCTCCATTTATCAAATCTTATTTTTCATTTTCAGATAATGTAATACACATTTGGAAATATTATTGAGACTATTTTCACTTCATAAAAGACCATTTATCTGCCCATCTGAAAACAAACCAACAGGATTTACTAATCAAACAATCCCTGCATTGCCACAGATATATAGACTGTATTATATTATATATTATATTATTATTATATATTAGAAAGGGTGATAGTAAAATAAACTGGTTGATGCACATGATTATGACCATACGTGGTTTACACGTGCATACACACTTGTCACTTAAAATGAGCCTTGTTCAAACTGTAATCTGACAACTCTACCTGAGGCTCTCCATCTCTGAGGGGATGGTTGCTACAAATCAACATATTCCTGCTCCTCCACCTCCCCTCCTCTGCTTCCCCATTTCCCTTCAGCATTTTGTTTCTCTAAAATCACAAAGTTAGCTTCTAGCTCTTACCCCCTAGGCACCATACTCCACCTTCCCCTCCCTGCCTTCCTCCCTCCAACTCCTTTCCTTCTTTTTTCCTCTAGTCTTCCTCTCTGTGATTGCCAACTATCCTGAAGGAGAAAGAAGACATGTGGAAGGAGTGTGTCAAATGGCATCACTCTCTTCTCCTGCCCCTCTCTCTCTTATCTCTCCATCTCCCTCTCTCCACCTCTTCCTCCATTCCCATTTCCCGGTCCTTCTGTTATGGCACTGGTTCACCCTCATGTATATTTATGCTACAAAGCTGAAGAGACAGGCAGACTTAAAATGAAAACTCCAAGTAGAGAGAGCTTGTGTGCTCATTTTGTGAATGTGTACGTGCACGGGTATGTGTGAACTTTGTGATTGTGTGTGTGTGTGTGTGTGTGTGTGTGTGTGTGTGTGTGAATATGCACTCTTTTATCCTTTTTGGATAGAAGCATCTTTTTTATATTCAAGGGTGGAATTCCTCTCCACTTCACCACCCATTGCCCTCCTGTTTTCTCAGCCACCCCATTCCTCTATTCTCCTCCCCAAATTTCAGTCAAAGACAGGTGGCTCGTTTTTTTTCTCCACTGCCTGACGGGACAGGTGTCAGCCACTGACAGAAAGTGACATTCTAATCTAAAGTAGTGATTCAGAAAATACCCACGCACAAACACACACATATACACACACACACACACACACACACACACACACACACACACACTTCCCAATCATGTATATCCTGTGGCTGCAATGAGACGGGCAGATGCCTCTGGGTTTAGCTCATGCACATCATCACAGAGCAGCATAAATCTCACCTGTCTTAGAATCCCCCCCACACACACACACACAGACACGCTCCCACACATGAAAACCCACCAAACACAATTAGTTTCTCTTGAATGGCACTGAGTGAGGACGCAGTGGGAGAAAGTGACCACTGATTTGAAACAAAATTCCTCGTGCCGAAGCCTTTTATCCACACTCCAGCAAGAGAGGTTTTATTCCTGCTTTTTGAAAATATTAAATTCCTACAGAAATTAGGGTTCATAAGCATGTGAATGTGTATCTGCGTACTTCTAAGTATAAATGTGTCTGTGTGTCTCTTTGTGTGTGTTTGTTCATGCAAGCGTGTGTGTTGAAACAATAGCTGTCTTGAGAGGCCGGCTGCACGGCTGACTCTCCTTTAGTTTCCCTTAGAGGAGGAACGTGGGAAAAGAGGAGTAAGTGCCATTCATCTTTTCACTGGCTCATTCACTACCTCTCTTTCTCTCTCATCTCTCTTTCTCTCTTTCACGCCACATCTTTGTTCCCTTAAATGGCCTCTTTACTTCTGGCTAAACCTTCATTTGAGATAAATACCCTCTCTCGCTGTACCCCAACACATAGCCACTTGGCCCAAACACACACAGACATTACACAAATGCACACACAAGCACGCATGAGCTTTCCCAAAAAGCCCCTCGGTGCACCCGTGTCCGAGCTAAAAGCCTCTGAAATACACTTCAGGTAAAATCTTTTGCTCATGTGTCTGCGGACTTGCATTGCAATAAATAAACATTTCCTATTTTCAGTGATGCACTGCTATCAATTACTGCTTTTAGAAGTTGATAGCAGAGTTAAAAATCCAATTCAACACTACTGACCTGACAGGAATTCATCCCCTCAATTCCATTTTGTCTCTCTCTAATGCACAATATCACACACCCATCACCCCCAGTACCTTCACATCCTTGGTGTTCATGCGTGTCCCTTCCTTCCCCACGAAAATGTCATCTATATCCACCAGTATGTGCCGGTCCAGACCCAAAGTAAGCTTCCTGTCTGTGAGGTAGGAGATGGCATCCACCAGGATGAGTCTGTGGAGCCAGTAGCCCAGTCCCTGGCCAAATAGTACCCGCCTCACGCCATCATAGAGTCCCATGTCCTGTACCACAGTGGCTTGGAGGCCTAAACTAAAGCCAGGCCCTAGATTATCGCCACTACCTGCCCCTGCTCCCTCCTTGGCCCGTGCATGCAGCACAGCCTGGTAGGTGGAGTGATTGGATGAGAAGGAGGTCCAGTCCTCCCCAGGTAAAGCCCCTCGATCTGTGCCGGGCTTGGTCAGGTGGAGGAGAGGTGAGCTAGACACTACACAGCAGTCCCAAAGGGCCTGATTGGTCCTAAGCACCAGCGGGAGGCCTCGGAGTTTGAGGAGAGGTGGGGAGTTCTCAGTGGAGCGGTAGAAACCTATAATTCCCACTCTGTACTCTGTACAGTATTGATGCAACAGCTGTCTGTTCCATGTGTCTGCATGTGCATACTTTAATAAATTCTCATAAATGATGAGTGAATATCGGCCACGTCCTTTCTCTGTCAGCGGCGGGAGGTCGCCCTTCCCCGAGGCGATCTCCATGCGAAACTGGAAGTGTGCTGACTCCAATATAGCCACAATGTCCAGACCCAGCTGGGAGTACTGAGATTCCACAAGCACCAGCACCATCGGGTCAGTGTGGACATTTGTGTGAGGGGGGTTAGGAGGGTATGGGTACGGAAGTTGATGGTACGGGGACATGGAGAGCGGCTGGGAGCACGCAGGTTCGGAGGATTGTCCAAGCTGCATGGAAGGGGAGGAGTTCGTAAACAGAAAGTAAGCAGAGAGGAGGAGGGAGAGGAGACAGCCGGACGCCAGCAGTAGCAGGAGCCTACGCAAGTGGCGACGGAATCGCACGGCCACTGTCATCGCGAAGTGGGGAGGTGTTGTGCTTAGGAGAGGGAGACGTCTTTTTTGTGCGCTGGAAAGAGTGGGTGCACGAGTATGGGGGTTTGAGGAACCCAAGAGATTGTCTATGTGTGATAAAAAGGAGCAAAAGTCGCTCAGGGGTGTGTCATGTCACCATGGCAGGTGGAGAAGGGAGCTGTGCTGGATGTCGGGGAACAAAGATCTTCATTGAGGAAACACAGTCGAGGTACTATCCTACCAGTCCTCACGAAGGAATCACATGCAGAGACGTAGCAAGTGATGATTAATGCCTGCAGAGAAAGAGGACAAGGAGAAAAGAAGAAGAGTGAATTTGTTGGGCAAGGTTGAATACTATGCATTAGTTTTCTATGTGCGTGCTCGTGTGTGTGTGTGTGTGTGTGTGTGTCTACCTAGGTTGTGCCACCCTGGGGAATGTGAGGGCACAGCTGGTAACTACAGAGCTGATTGAAAACAACTTGCATCCGTAGGGCTTATCCAACCTCTGGCACACACACACACAAAGTGACACCGCAGTTAAAAGCACAAACACAACAGAAAAGTCAATCCTCACAAATAAACAACAGCTGGTTGTGTGTTAATATGGCTTTGTGGGGAGGTGGATGGGAGCTCAACTAATCAGTCCCGTAAAGCTCTACTGAGAATTCCTCTAATTGTGCCAAACTCTGTGCACTTCTGTCCTATTTCTGAACCTAATCATCTGAAATACCACAAAATTAGAGTTGGAATCCTTTTGCCAGGAGCACTAATCTGAGGGGAGCCCATGACAGTACAGAGGAAATGGACAGCAAGAGAAAAGTGCAAGAATAAGAGAGACAGAGAAAAAGAGCAGAGAGAGGAACAAAATGCAATGAATTATAGAAAGAGACAAAAAAGACCAGGATTAGCATCTTAATGTATGTGCCGGGAGCCAGAGAGAAGAAAAGATCCCACAGCATCTCTCTCTCTCCTTCTCTGTACACCTCACTTTCCCCTCTCTCTATCTTTCTACACCCCCTCTTTCTCTCCTTCTGTCTGTTTGAATATCAATAGTCTTTCCTCACGTTCCCCATCCTTCTCTCCTTGTTCTTTGCCTTTAGAGAACACACGCAAGGAGAAGGTCATAGAGGAGGGACTACAGTCATATTCCTTAAATATGATACCAGAAAAGGAAAAGGAGAAGGAAAAGAACTCTTTACAGTTATATTTGTACCCAACACAGAGGAGAAAGTATTATTGTTTTGTTGAATAAAATGTGTGTCATCTTAATTGGTACTTGAATGACTACACTAATTCTGTTGAATACCTTCTGTGGAGGAAATTACCTCTTCAGTTCTTAAGATGAGCAGCATACTCAGAGAAGGTTAATTCAAACTGGTGTTTTGAGATTTTAAAAGGAGGAAAACATTAAATCTGACACACAGCTGAGTGGCTCAGCTATGCGTGAATGTTGTTTTAACCTGTTATAAGAGGTATGCACATGTCTCACTATTAGGAGCCACAGGAGGGCGCTGGAATTGGATTAACACAAGAGACTTGACATGGAAGTTTTCCTCTGACATTTTAATAACTTAAACTCCCAATGGTATTCTAAATCATGCAATATGAAAAGGCTAAAAATACTCGACCTACAATTCCCTATTGGTACATTTTGTGAAATGCTACATGAAAAAAACCTTTGAACTATTTAAATATTCTAACTGTAAACCAAAAATGTACTCAACTTCAAAATCAAGTGTGTATGATAGTATTTTTAATTTATTACCCAACGTTAATTACATTTGAATAACAGTGAAGGGTCGTAGTTCTGAGTATACAGTAGGATAAACACTCAAATGGAGTGGAGGGAAGAACAAAAGTGGTGATAAATCTATTCCGTTTGTTCTGTTAAATCTCCAATAAAAAAATAAATCGACCCGCAGAATAAAGACACACACACACACTATTTACCAGCTGAAAGATTAAGTTTTCCTTCCTCCCGCTGAAGTTCATGTTAAGAACGAGCACCGAGTCGCCCACTTACCTCTTACCGAGGCTGAGGCGCTGCCGCGCGGGGAAGAGGCGTGACGGGAGAGCGGTGAGTGTGATGCTGCTTCGGGTGGGTCCGGGGCTCCGGTCTCGGTGGCGCACCACTCCCGTGTGTTTTGGATGCTAAAGCGTTGTGCCATCTCCTCTCTTTCTCTATCATCCACTAAAGCGGCAGATGCGGGCAGCCGTAATGATCCGCTCTCCTCCCACCTTTCATTATTCTTCTCTTTCTCTTACTCTCGTCTCTCCCGCTGTCTCCTTCTCTCTCTCCTTCTCTCTCTCTCTCTCTCTCTCTCTCTCTCTCTCTCCCGCTATGCCCACTTGTCCCCTAATCTCTGCTCTTTAAAGTGGAGAATAAGCAGCGAGAAGACCGAGGAGCACCGATATCAGGCTCCCCGTTAACGACTGACTGCCGTGCGTAAACGCTCTGGTTTAAGAGCGCCTACACGAGTGGAGGCGATCGAGCGATCGAGGGAGAGGGAGCGAGGTAGAAGGGAAAGAAGGGGAGGGGGCTCGGTTAGATCGACACAAACAGCGTTTTTCTCTGGCATCACAAAAGCTCACGGCCCGTTGGTTGGTGTTAGTGGGATGAGGGATGTCACACACGGATACGCACCGGTGGAAGTTAATGGCGCGCCTTGCTGATTATCTCCCTCTCCTTGCACAAGTTGTAGTACTTAAGGATAAAAAGAAGAAGGAAGATGAACACTTAGACTATAGCTGGTTTAAAAATGCATTTTCACATAATCAAGAATGAGAATGAATGCAAGACATTTCTGATATTCACTATTCAAAATACACTCATTCATGCATTTTTGCCCACATGTGAATTAGCTGCATTAAACCCACTTCTGTGGAATGTCAATCAGCCAGGCACACCATGTCAATCATACAGTGTTTTTAACTTGATTAGGTGTTCCCTTCTCGCTTCCTACTAGTTCATCAATCTCTCTAACCTATTTGCAGTGACACACACTCACTCACACAAGTCTCAATGGAGCTGGTGGGCCCCTCATTCACATTGTAATGGCCTTACAATAGAGCTTATTTAGTGTGTGCGCATGTGGTGTGTGTTTGAGAGAGAACACAAGTCAGAAGTGTGAAGAAAACGTATGAACCCATGGAAGAGCCGTCAGCTCACAGATGGTGATGCTGGGTGCTGATTGTGGGCCACATACAAAATTTAACACATAGGCCACATACAAACACATACAGATGCCTTGAGAAAGAAGCCATTTTCATAGAATTGTTACTTTTACTTACCCTTTACTTAGACAGAAACATTTAGACATTCTAGGGTCACATTCTCACTGGAACCATCCCTATTTGGTTCTCTCAGTTAGCGTAATGACTAAGCAGTGGTGCTGAGAAACTGAGCTTGAATGAAATATAGCAGCCAGAAAATCATGCCCTACAGAATGGAATCCAGAGATAATGAAGGTCTGGATTGTAGTGCGATTGTGTTTGTATGTAAATTAGTGTCACTGGGTGAAGTGTAATTAGAGAGGCTGTTAAATTTCACATTCCACATTACAAGCTAAGAACCACTTCTGCTATGGTGCTAGTTGGAGACAATAAGCCAGAAATGAAAACAAGACAGCTGCGCTGAGGCTGTTGTGTAGGCCAGCATGTACACGTGTGTTTTAACTCTGAAGATGTTTATGGAGATGTTCACCGCTGCAAACGACCGAACAATAACTGCTGAGAATGTGGGCACACACATATGTGGGCATAAGATCCCTCTAACACACACACACACACACACACACAAACTCATGCACTGACACATTAGCCAGGGTGGAAGTATACAAAGCACAAACATTGGCAAGCAGGTGCACGAACAAGCCTGCTCTTTACACAACAATACACACAAGGATGCAGTCACGCGCACAAACACACACACACACACACACACACACACATACACACATGTGAGAGCACACACAACAAAGGACTAGAGATGTGAAAAGTGTCTGAGCTGCCATGTTCAACTAGCACTCTGACAGTTAAACAGAGGAGAGCAAGAGAGAGAGAGCGGGAGAGGGAGAATACTTGTTGTCTTCATCAGAGGCTTTTGTTAAGTGAGAGATAAGAGAGGATTGATGACTGATTCCCCTCTTCTCTAACCCTGCTGAGAGCTAAATGGTGGCTCTGTGAGTCTCTAGTCCTGTGCGAGGCCCGAAGAGAGTAAATGGAGCTCAAGTGTAAAAACAGGGAAAGACATTATCATCACGATGCATCACATCATCCCAGGAGTCAGGGCAGGAGGCATCCAGACAGTGCCATGTTCACGCTATACACCCCCTAATTAAAAACAAAACAAAAACATTGGACAGATTGTTGCATGCTCACACTGAATACATACTAGACCCTGAGCCCTGGCACTAATAATGATACTCTTGTCTCCTGGCTGTTTCCACAAAGTGCAGGCTCTATTGCTCAAACTAGCAGCTCTCTGAGATGTATCAGCCCTTTGCCTCCCACAGTGTAAACAACAACAAGCTAGAGCTTTGCTTAGGTGTGTTGGCTGCCTGATACTGTTGCTATTTTAATGATTCCTGCTCCTTCCTCTCTTTCTCTCTCTCTCTCTCTCTGTATCTCTATCTCTTTCTCTGTGTGTATGTGTGTGTGTGTGTGTGAGATTGAACCACATACCCTCTCCTGACCCCTCCCCATGCCTGGAAATGTTGATAGATAGATGTTCTCTTAAGAGCACGGAGGCTAAGTGAAAGCTGAGCCCCCCACCCTCCACACACACACCTCATCCCCAAGCACATTAGAGGGAATATCTTTTGGCCAATCAATACAGCACTCACAGATTGATAAGGCAAATATGCACATGCACGACAGCACACACATGTACACGTGCGCACACACACACACATACATTTTATTCTACCATCTTTGGGTCTAGTGTATAGAATAACGAGACCCAAATCAATCTATTACTGGAATGCTGCCAGTAGCAGGATTACCATAGCAACATACACCAGCAAACTAACCTCTGCTGTGAATAATACCAAGTGTATTCTTTATTTAACACATCAAATAAACTTCAAATTTGTATCTAATCTATCTCTCCGTATAACATGATATTCCTATAGAAGGCATATGTGCTTTGCTTTGATACAAAGGGAGAAAAGATTTACAGTAAACATTTGGCCTTGTTTATTTTACTATATTATGTAGCACAATTTAGACCTACATATTAACATCTCATTAAGAATAATATAGCAAATAAGAGCAAAACTATAATTGTATTTTTATCTGAAAAGTTATTAATGCTCTGTGTTTTATGTGTTTGTCTTCATATCTATGTGTTTCCATGTGTTCATATGTAGAACTTCAATAGAATTTTGTCACTGAAATCTTCACTTTCATACACCATGCTTTAGTGCAATGATGAAAGTATAAATATCAGCGTGTAAGGATTGTTAGTTGTTAGTTTAATGCAATGTGATGAACATTATTTAGCCCACCACAGCATCCAGTGAAATATATACACAACAGTTAGTGGTCAGGGAAAAAAATCAATCTACAGTTCAACCTAACGTATACGTGAGTGGGATCATAGTACTCTGTTTTGGTACGTGTGTTTGTCTGTGAGACTCAATGAAAGACAGGATGTGGTTCGCCAATAAGAACATAGTTTTTGACATATTTAGGAACAATATTGTCTCCACACAAACAGAAACACACATAAATGTGCACACATACCCACAAGATCATGCTTAACGCCCACACATCTCTGTAAACAACCCAACACTCCCACACTTTTACAAGCCACAAACACTGGCAGGCTGGTTGTAAGAGTGACAGAGTGCACCTTCATTTCATATCATATCAACACTTCATCTCAGCACTGATTAAAAGTGATGCCTCTGACAGGCAAAAAGGCACCATGCACGGAACGGCTAAATTTATGCAAGTGTTTAAGAAAACAAACACGAGTCTGCTTGTGTTGAACATGGGTACTCACATCATCATATGGTCATATGAGGATTTAAAAAATAGAAAAAAGGAATGAGTGGGGAGAGGATGGACGGGGGAGGATGTCAGAAAGCACAACGGTGATCAGATCGCACAGCACTCAAGGGAGGGAGAAGTAAAGCGATCTATCTCTGTCTCTCTCTGACCTTGTTCACTCTCGCCAAAAACCTGACTTACAACCCCAAACTAAATATGATACATTCTCTCTCTGTCTCTACTGCTCTCTCTCTCTCCCCCTCTCCGGTAATAAATCGCGCTGTAATTACCAGGCAGGATCGATAACAGTCACATCACTCCTCTCCTCTGCCCGTCTCCCTCGTCTGCAACTGACACTAACGTGTTCATCCCTCGCTATGTACCACTGTTATCAGTCTGTCTTATAGATTGCATCCTGTTTCGCTGTGCACACACAAAAACACATGCAAAACACAGGTACACACTCAGAGGCTGCACACACAGAGAGAGCTGAACCCATGAAAACATACACACAGACAGAAAGACAGACATGGACACTCACAACCACAAGTACAAGAGCTGGACGCCACGGGGGGGAGGCCATAGGTCTCAGTTGCTATTGGAGACATCTCTTCAGCGGAGCAACCAACAAAGAGTTACCGTTCTCTCCCAGAATAGGTCACTCTGCCCCCTGTTTAATGAACTGGAGGACAAGGATGAGCATTGCATGGGCAGTCACACAGTGTGAACTTAGTGAGTTTGTCTTTGACAGAGAGAGAGAGTGCGTGCAGGTGTGTTTGTGTGCATGTGCATGGGTGTGGTTTCCATGGATAACCATGCAAGTGTAATTTTGTTTAATAGGAAATTAAAAATATCCTGGAGAGAAAGAACAATTTTCACTCCTCAAAACTGCTGACTTGTAATATTCACCCACACCCACACTTCTTTGCACGCTTGATGGGTGTGTGTATGTGTGTGTGTGTGTGAGAGAGAGGGAGAAAATGTGTGTCTATCAGCACATCATATTAGCATGACGGCGAACAAGGATGGTTTGTCTTATACTTATTAATTTATCTGCATCTTTCAGTGTTAAAAACATGACAATATGAAGTCCACACAAATATCCACACCCTCTTCCACTCAATTTAAATTAGTTTGTTCATATTATGACCAAACACTCACTCACAACTTTAAGGAGAAAAACACTTTTAAACTATCCACAGCAATTGCATTTTTACACCTCTTCTATTGTTTGGTGGTGTGTGTTAATAACTGACCAAGCAAAGACGGAGAAGAGAGAGACGATGTCTTGGAGTGTCTTTGATTCCTTTAGTAATTACATTCGTTCTAACAATCAAGCCTTTTTGGCGGACTGACACAGGTTTTCACAAAAGTTAGGATAAAAACGTTATTAATTGTCAATTACAACAAAATTGTTACACCTGATATTTGATTTCATTAAGAATGACCAATTTTGAATATTTGCCTTTATAAAAAAATATTTTCACTTACTTGCAAGAAGCAAGTATAAACAAAATGCATATAAGCAATATATTCTATAAATATGTACAGGTAAATAACTATAAGTAGATAAGTAAGAAGATACATAGACAATACAGTATCTAACTGATGTGTGATGCAAGACAGACAAACACCACAGCTTATTATTGCTAATGTTATATTTATTGTTAAATCACATGGACGGAGTATTTAGCATAGCTGACCACTGAATAAATGAATGCTGTGTATGAAGCAGTAACAGGTAGTACTTGAGTCCAGCACTCTATGCGTGGGGTGTGTAGAGCTTTGACTGTGAGAGAGGTAGCGGTGGTGGGCAGTGTTCAGACAGGTGATGGCTCCTGGGAGAAAACTCTTTCTGAATCTCAATCTGCAAACAAGGATGAGGTAGCAGAAGTGGGTTGGGTCCATAGAAATGTTTATGGATTCCAAATTGTTGTTAATGTCCTTGGTGTCTGGAGGCTGTGATCTCAAGATACTGTGGGCAATTTGTATCTTGTCTTTTATCTGTAACAGGAGACATATACTGTATGCAACCAGTCAAAGTAGCATTATAAAGGCACTTTACACTATAAAACCCAGTATCCTAGAAATGCCTTTTATATTGGAGGATTACGCACCTCACGATTTAACCTTCAGTACAAATCTCCAATGCCAAAGCAGAAAAAAAAGCGGCTTTTGTGTATAGAAGCAGAAAAGTAAGAGTGGTGACGTCATGGTGGTGGATGAGCATGCAGTGTATCAGACTCTAATTTGCTAGACTTACAATTAATGTTGTCTGTTTTTTAACAATAACTAGCTTAAACAGATATTGCAGATGCCTAAACATTATCTTACTTAACCATAGCATAGCTGTCATGCACAGATATGGTATATATTTTTAAATGTTGACAGTAAAAGATATCCAGAGTTTCTCAAATTACTCTAATGACAACTTTCTGTCTGGTGCATAGATTTGTAAATCTATAAAATAATATGACCATTCATTGACTTCTATGGATGGAAACATTCACCTTACATTTACTTGAACTAACCTCAGGCTGGACTTGGTTTCAGAATTTTTTATATAACAAAAAAGCTATATTATCATTATCATAAATATTAACATTACTGTTCAAAGCAGCAACATGCTCTTTAATTGCTCTTAATTCTGTTTTCTTCTCTGTCCACTGTGGATAAATGTGTTTTCCTCAAAAAATAACAAGTTTTGTGGATGTGGTTTTGAGGCTCATAACTTCAAATTAAAATGTAATTAATTTTAGATTTTTTTCACAGATCTCCATGCCTCAAAAAGAAACATTCATCATTTACATAAAGTTAAAATATCATTTATATGGTGGAGTATAAAACACACCATGGAGCACATTAACCATGGATGGAGACTCTGTAGTCTGCGAGTGAGTTGATCAGATAGTCGTGACTTGTCAGGTTCTTCCTGTCCTGGCTGACAGTACCAATAGTCCACTTAAAACTGAGCCAGCATACTGGAAGCGACACATTTCGCACCACATTTGTAGTTTCACGCATCAGTATCAAGCATAAGCCCAGTAGGTTCACACTTCACTAGCTGAGATATTTTCCAAGTCCTGCAATGGCTGATTCAAATAAACTGCAGGCTACCACACAACCTCCCATAACAACTTGGTCATCTTCGCTGGGCAACTCTCAGACACACTTAGGCAACAATGTGTGGAAACTTACAGATTTCAGTTTTAAGCAGGGCTTCTTTCTGGACTAACAATAGTCATAGAAGGAGAAATCCACCATAGCAGACACAGAATGACATGAGAAAAACAGCTGTGTAATGTCCTCTGTGGCTTATCTCAGTTTTTGGCTTTGAGACTACAAACTCTTATCAAAAAGCCTGTGTTGTGAACTATGGGCAGGAACTTGAAAGATGTGGGAGTTTGGCTGCCAGGGAGGGTTGAACTAATGATGTTAACAAGCTGCATTGAGGGAACTTTAGGATCTGACTTTTTTGGATCTTGACCAATTATAGAGGCTAAAATTCAGGCGTGTTCTTCCTATTTCTTCTTCCTCCTCCTTCTTTTACTTTTTAAATAAAATTCTTGTGATTCCCTCAACGTTTTGGAAGTGCATTATAAAAGAATAGGTTGACAGTTTTTCAAGCCTGTCCTAAAACAATAATCAGGGGCTCATATAAATATTGAATGAGGTTTTACTTGCTGTAATCATTCCTCCCCTTCATGCTGGACAAGAGTACTTCCAGTGTAAATGATGGGGGACAAAATCCACAGGCATCATTTTCCTAAGTTTAGGAGGCTTCAGCAGTCTGAGGTAATGAGGGGATTTTAGAATAAAAAGACTGTAACTTTGGAAGATATCCATTTGATTTAATTAACTCATGTGGCTGAAACCTCATATTAACTTCAGGTAAAAAAGCTAGCTATTGAGCTAATTAGCAAAAAATGGACCAAAGTAGAAGAAGACAAGGCAGGTAACAAACATTTTATATTACAACATTCACAAACTACACAACTGGGGATTTAATATTGAAAACTTTTTCTTTATGTACTTGTTTGTGTTTTTAATACTCACATGGGTACGATATCATAGATGAAGGGCAGATAAAGAAGAGTTGAAAAAAGTGTAAGGAAATGAGTGAAAAATGGAGGTGAGAAAGATAGATTCTCTGTCTTGCTGAAAATGAAGGTGTACATCTCGACACACGCATGCATGCACACACACGCACACACACACACACACACACATAGGAGGAAACCTGCAGAGAGTGTATGATTAACTGTTCTGTCAGAACTGAGAACTCTCTGGGGCGGGAAGGGCAGAGGAGGGGGAGGAACGGAACAGGGGAGAGGATGAATTGGAATGGGATGGAGGAGCATTAAGAGGGAGGCTGAGGTCCCAGGGGTCTCTGAAAGGAGGTCTCGTGGGTTTGGGGATGCAAGCTAGAGCCAACTGTTGCTCCTGCAGCATTTGTGTGTGTGTTGCTTTCCAAGTGTTTGAGTGCACGTGCAAGTGTTTGTGTTTCTGTGAGTGTCCCTCTCCCATGACACTTCCACAGAAACCTCCTTGCGGACAATCTTCCTTGCAATCTATATGCAGAACAGAATGTGCACTACAGTATGGAATGCAGTTGCCATCAGGTGAATGATTGTGTGTGTCCATGTGTGTGTGGCCCTTATCACATTTCTGCAGCGCAATACAGTCCAAATGGTCAACTGAATCTATCTCTTTCTCAACAAATCAGAATGGCAAACGTGTAGCTGCGGACACACACGCTCACACACACACACACACAAGCGCAACTCCTCTATTTTCTCCCATTCGTCACAGAGCTTGTTGTTCTAATGCCATGGATAGGTCTGCATTCAGGGGTCCCATGCTGGAAGGCTCTGCTCATAATGACTGGTGTCTCAACATTTCTCACCGGGTGTGGGGGATAGGCTGACAGAGAAAGTGAGAAAAAAATGGCTGAAAACATATTTAGCAAATATAAACTTCAACATTTCTAGTTGACACAGCCTCTTGCTATCAATGTGGTCGTCAAGTTATTGTGTGTCTTTACAATTGGAGTGGTTGGGAAGTGCCTTAAGGTGCTGAACATAGCACAAAGCTCAGAGGGAGAAGGGAAGCTAATCTCTGGGAACCTGCAGAGAGAGCCTAGAGATTATTTACAATACTACCCCAACCCCCAAACTCACACAGATACACACACACACACACACACACACACTCACACAAAACAACCCAGCTTTGTGATAAATTTGAACACAGTTGATAATACCACATGGCCTCTTTATCTTTCAGTGAAGAGACAATTTCTAACAGGGACAATACAAGTCTTAATTAACATATTGGTTAAAAATATTTTGTTAAAGCTAAAATGAGACAAATAGCATCTCCCCATTTCTTCAGATTTCACTTTCTTTCTTGCTGTGTCTGCTCTTCATTATCTTTCTGCTGAAGTCTCATCTTGCATGTAACCACAGACACTTCCAAAACACTTCACCCCACTTCCAGAATAGCACAGTTCTACATGGTTCTTCTAGTTGCTGAATGTTGCTTATGAAAGGGTATTGTTTGCCCACTTCAGCTGATATGGCCTTGGAGCTGTAAATCACCAGTTACTACTTAGCTTACTAACACTTCATTCAGGAGCTTGGCACAATAGATCCACAACACATTCATTCACCCGCTATCCCACTCCCGCCCTCCTGCTATTCAACTTAACTCTCTTCCCGCATTCTCCCTCTTTCTCTCTCCTCCCTCCTGCTACGCTGTTTTCTCTCCTTCCCCTTCTTTCTTCTGTATTTCTCCCCCATCAATTCCGCCATTCTAGTTCCTGATGTGGTTTTGTCTGTTGTAGGGGCCAACAGTTTCCCATGCACCTGCCTGGTCGTAGATATGTCAGATTACACACACACACACACACACACACACACACACACACACACACACACACACACACACACACACACACACACACACACACACAC
>JAVQJD010094786.1:0-20075 GCA_036023655.1 Nannoperca australis | reverse complement strand
GTTACCGCAACACGAGTACTGTTACCGCAACACGAGTACTGTTACCGCAACACGAGTAGTTACCGCAACACGAGTACTGTTACCGCAACACGAGTACTGTTACCGCAACACGAGTAGTTACCGCAACACGAGTACTGTTACCGCAACACGAGTACTGTTACCGCAACAGAACCTTTTACTCGGATACTGTGCATTTTGACTAAAGGTTTTGATGCAGGACTTTTAGTAAGTAAAGGATCTGAAATCTTCTTCCACCACTGACACACTGTAAGTGTATTTGTGTGTGTGTGTTAAGTGAATAATTTATACCTCTACCCCCACCCCTGTGGTGCAGCAGCAGTGGAAGCAGGGTGGTGGTGGGGGGGGTTTGTTTAATCTGCATGCTGCTCCCTGCTTGTCTGTGAGCACACAGGTGGAGCTCCCTGGTGACTGTGTTTGATTGACAGGCTGCTGCATCGCTGATGATGCTCGGTGAGCTGCAGAGCTGCCCCCCCACCCCCCCACAGCCTCGACTCACCACCGACTCAGCTGAACTGAAATATGTAGTCACAGAAACACAACATGGAGGAGTGTGTGTGTGTGGGGGGGGGGTGATCCAAACATATTACAGGAATATTCAGACATTTGAGGGTTTCATATCTGTATTACGATGAGAGTAAAGTACAGACAGAGAGGCTCACGCAGCTCGAGGGTTTATTTACAACAACAGATTAAATATATATATACAGCAGGTATGGGAAGACAGGCAGGTAGACAGGCAACAGGTAGACAGGCAGCAGGTAGACAGGCAGATCCAGGTCCGGATGACTGAAGCTCACAGGAACCAACACAGGGACAGACACCAGAAACCAGGACATGGCAATCAGAATGATTGTAGGCTAATCAATGAGACACGAGGGCAGGAATTGAAGAGACACCACAGGAAAGACCTTCAAAATAAAACAGGAAACAGAACAAAAGACTAACAGAGTACCAGAATATAACAGTTCTCCAGAAGGAGACGTGGTGGTTGGACGTTGGCCTTTTGTCCCGACTCAGCTGACCTGAAACTACATCAGACAAGATTAAGGTGCTTTCCATCTACAAGTGAGCTGAGGAAGCTGATATCAGACTCCTGTTAACCCTTGTTCTACCTTGTGGAGAAGACACTGGGTCAAGACAATGGGCCACTGGGTCAATATGACCCGGCAAGGTAGCACAAGGGTTAAGTCTGTTTAGCCTAGCTTAGCATAAAGACTGCAAGCAGGGGGAAACTGCTAGCCTGTCTCGACACCTCTAAAGTTCACTGATGAACATGTTGTATCTGGTTTGTTTAAGGGGAAAGCACAAGTAAAACAAAGTTCATTAGCGATGCCATCCAGTGCCACAGGAAGCCATGTGATCAATAACACCTGTGCTGTTCCTGCTGCGATGAGCCAAAATGTCTGCCTTCAAAAACAGATTGATTTGTTGTTGGGCAGCAGTGACGGTCTGCAGCTTCCTGAAGTCCTGGTTTCATTTATTTTATTAAATTTCATTTATGTTTGCACAGAAATGTTAACACTGGATGTATCGCTCCAGAGCTAGCTTAAAGCTCATTTCCATCTGCGGGACACAATAAAAAGTAAAACATCAATACAGTGAAAGAACAGCATTAAACAAACTAAACATGATACAACATCATATCTTTACACAAAGCATGAACCAATAAAAAGCAGGTTTTTCAACCGGCCAGAAGTGCAGACGAATCACTTTTTAGCTAAAAACTGGTGCAAAAACATTTAGAGAGTCTGGTGTTAGAGGGAACGTGTCAGAGATAAAGTAAAGTGATTTAGTGTTTAATGGTTTGTGGGTGGTTAGCGCAGTAAATGTGGTTTGCAGAGTAAAAGACTGTGTACTCAAATATTATTAGAAACTATTTTTATGTTCCTATAATCTTCATTTCAGTGGCATTTTGATGACTATATCTCCAGCATGTTACAGGGTCTACAGGATATCCACATTAGCACTGGAGCATGTGGATAAACTGCACCATTATGTTATAGTTTACACAGGCCGACTGAAAAGAAAACAGGTACATAAATGAAGACAAATGTTTAATAAAGATAAATGAAAGTCATTACTATGGAAAGTATCATCTGCTGTGCTGCAGCAGCTGTTAATGAATCTCCTGCAGACGCCTACAAACCCGACCCAGACCTGAGCGAGTGTTTACAGCAGCTGTGGAGGAGGAAGCAGGCAGCGTGTCAGCCCGCGGCCCGGCCTTCTTCTCCTGGCTCGCAGGAGTTCGATGGAGAGGTAATTGGGAGGAGAGGCAGAGGTGGATGGACGGCTTAACCTGAGCGAGGCGGTAATGAGTGCAGGCTGCCGCGAGGCCTCGCCTGAGGGCCAGCGGGAGGCTTATCAGCCCGCTGGGCGTCATTCAGGGAGGCAATTTATGCCTTTTTGCACAAAAATAACTGCTATCTAAAAGACGTTTTTACTGTTCTGCAGCATCACATGACCACGTGGGGGTGGATGTGCTTGTCCAGGTAATGAGGACAATGTATCTCTGCCTATAACATCACACAATAAATACCTCTATTAAAGAATGAAAGAAAAATTAAAGCTTCACTATAGTTTCTTACACAGACTGTAAATAGAGATGGCCGCCGCGTCTCCTCTTCCTCCCACTAGACAAAAATGAAGCCAAATTATCTCTTGGATACGGGAGCTGCCATGTTGTGCTGGTGACATCATTTGGAGACATTGAACGAGGTCCCGCCCCCACGCACCCGCCTGAACCAATCACAGCACACTCACAGCTGTCAGTCATGACGCCACGCCCTTTTTTTATAGCATCAAATAACAAATTAAAATCAAACTAATCAGAAAAACAACTGGCAGCATAAAAACGACCTAAAATAACAGACACCATGTGTGGGAACATTTAATTGCACGTTTCCATTATTTGTCCCATCCGCTGACGTTTACTGAATCCACATTAAAACAAATATCTGTAAAAACAAATGCAATCCGCCATCTTGAGCGGAGCCGGTGGAGGAACCAGAGCTGATCTGGTGGAAAGAGGTCGTGAGACGTGTTGTTGCAGTCCTGGCTGCTGACTGGTGGAGGTCAAGAAAGGTCAAAGGTCAAAGAATCCTTCCTGTAAAGAAGCCTTGTTGCTGTCGTGTGTGAGCAGGTTCGTTAGTATTCCACGTCCTCAGCGCTCGTTTCCCCAACAGAAGGTGTCAGTTCTTTCAAGCGCTGGATTTGTCACTTTGGAAAGAAAACACTCTTTTTCACAGCTTGATGAGTCATTATGTTCCCTGAAAACCGCCTGACAGGCAAAGCGATTAGATCCACACACACACACACACACACACACACTGCGATGACAGGATTCCTACATTCATGCAGTGCACATGTCTGGAGATGATGTTCTGCGTCAAGAGAAGTTGAGAAGAAAGCAGTGACTGCACACGTTGTAAACTATCTGTAGCCTGCTGCTCATCTCTGCTACATTAGCTGCTAGTTAGCATAACACAAGGCCGTCCCAGTGCATTGTGGGTAATGTAGGCACACGGTCTTATCTGTGGTTCTGCTGCATCGACTTTGATCCTTTTTAACTGTCCATCGAGAGTCCAGCAATGTTAAATCTTTAGATGGAAATGTGTTTGTGCATCACACTGAGTTGGTTTCCAGGAGGCTGACGCTGCAGGAACAAAGCAACAAGACAAATAAAACCAAATGCCTGGAGGATAGCTCTTCCTCTGTGGTCTTGTAGCTGCCACGGTGACTTCTACAGCGTCTTTGCCTTTACATAATTATTCTTTTAAAGAAGACATTTCCTGGATTGTAACACCAGGCTCTGTGTAACCACATGTAAATGTGAATCCTGGCTGCATAGTGTTTCTCTGCTGAAAGAACACATTTGACAAGTCAATCTCACAGCAACCGAGGCTCCTCGGGAAACATCTGCAGGTTATTCAAGTGTTTCTGGCACAGAAGAAGAAGTGTTCACACTCTGGAGGAGAAGGTGAAAATGTGTTAATGGAGCCGTGCATCAGCAGACGGCACTCCTCTTCTCCTGCTCTGCAAAGGAATCACCCGAGGCCATTTCTCTTCAGCAGGCTGCCTGAAGAGCTCAATCGTGCTCAGCTAATGCATAACAAACAGACGGCGTCTCTCTCTCTCAGGCGCTGACATAAATCACACTTATGTTTTTTGGAGGAGTAACACGGTTATCATGAGGCTCCCAACCACAGATCTGCCTGAATGAGGGGGGAAATTAATTAACATCATTTTGCTCCACTTCTCCGGAGCCTTGATGGGCACAGTTGCCGTGACAACCCGGTAACGGGCAAAGCACAGGTGACGGACGGTATTTATGGAAACCGTTAAAGGGTGTGAGAAACAGCGACACTGATATTAGACGCAGCAGCTGACGACCTGCAGAGCAACACAAAGACACAGAGACACGAAGACACAGAGACACAAAGACAAAGACAGAGAGACACAAAGACAGAGAGACACAAAGACACAAAGACACAGAGACAAAAACACAGAGACACAAAGACACAGAGACAAAAACACAGAGACACAGAGACACAAAGACAAAGACAGAGAGACACAAAGACACAGAGACAAAAACACAGAGACACAGAGACACAAAGACACAAAGACACAGAGACAAAAAGACAGAGACACAGAGACACAAAGACAGAGACAGAGAGACACAAAGACAGAGACACAGAGACATAGAGACACAAAGACAGAGACACAAACACAGAGACACAGAGACACAAAGACACAAAGACAGAGACACAGAGACACAAAGACAGAGACACAAACACAGAGACACAGAGACACAGAGACACAAAGACAGAGACACAAACACAGAGACACAGAGACGGAGAGACACAAAGACAGAGACACAGAGACATAAAGACACAGACACAAAAACACAGAGACACAAAGACACAACGACACAAAGACAGAGAGACACAGAGACACAAAGACACAGAGACAAAAACACAGAGACACAAAAACACAGAGACACAAAGACACAGAGACACAAAGACACACAGACACAAAAACGCAGAGACACAAAGACACTTCCCCCGGAAGCTGGAAGTGCATCTACTCACGAACTGCCATAAGTACAAATCTGAGGCACTTGCAGCGTCAACACAATCATCTGCGTCCACACCGAACGCCTGAAAACGCACATCACACGCAAAACAGGAAGCAGATTGTTTTCTGCACAGCGATGGTGGAAAGTAAGAGCGGAGACGTCTCTGCTTTGACTGGTGACCAGGTGGAGCTGCTACTGACAGGAAGTGTCGGGATTCATCAAGACTGGAAAAAGGTCATGTGACAAATCAGGGAAGGACACAACTCAGGAAGTCCTCACGAGTTTTCTGCACTTAAGCTCTATCATGTCGGCTACCAGAAGTATTTCCTGTGTTCATGTTATTAATGAAATGCAGAATAAAGCTCTGCATGTGTCTCTTTTGTAACGAGCCCGCAGATCATTTGATTGTGTGTCTGATAATTCTTCAGACCGCGGAGCGTCTTTTATCATCTTCACAGGGTTCGTGCTGCAGCAGGTCGGTTTGATTGGACTCTTTGAGGAAATAAAGGCCAATAAATCCACACTTGACAAACTGCCGGGCACACGGAGACGAGTCCAAATCCAAATCCCCTCCAGAGCCACGCTGAATGATTGGCATTTCACTTAGACGGCGGAGAAGTGAACCTGCAGGACGCTGCAGTTTTGCTGGAGCCGACATCCAGTTTGAGATTTAATTTGAGCCTCAGACAGACGAGATCAGTGGAAGAACAGTGGCTGCTGTTCGACACGGGTTTGAGATGTCAGTGATCAAATCACACACCAAAGATCACAGGCTCAGTCCTGATCAAAACTATCATTCTTTCTATGAATTATAATCTTCCTGCAGGGTCTGATGGTGTCCGTGGTGCTCAGCAGTAGTCTTTAATAATAATCAAGTTCATGCAGCACGAACTGTCACATTTGTCCTTGTTTGTCTGAAGTGCATGCACATTCACACACTCAGCCTTATTATGTGTTGTTGTAGTCCAACCAGGAAGTGAGCATCGCCCTGGTTCCCTAAACTCCACTGTGATGATGTTTGAAGCTGCAGCAGCAACAAGCTAACAAGCTAACGCTCCAGCGCGGTCACATGACTTCACGTCTCCACCACTGAGCTTCCAGCGCTGACCTCTTCTACAGAAGCCTTTGGGAACGTTTCACTCCAACAGTTTGTAAAGGAGACGAGTGAGGAGACGAGTGAGGAGACGAGTGAGGAGACCAGTTTCTGTGTTGAACGTCCCCGACGACCTCTGGAGCCTCGTTTAGACGCTCGTTAGCCACCGACAGACCAGCTAACATGCTAACATGCTGCTGTCAAACACACCACTTATTCAGGAAGCAGGAACACACTGACAGACCAGCTAGCATGCTAACTCGCTTCATGATGCAGAACTCTACCAGCTAACTAACCATTGATGAAAACACACTACTCACTCTACATTTCCATTTATTATTAGCGAGTCCCTCGTGCAGTCCGTCTCTCAGTGCTGTCTGACTTCTTGTCTGAGGCCCGTCGGTTCCCACTGAAGACGCACAACACCTCACACACACATATATACACTCATTATAACATAATGAAGCCGAGGTGACAGCTGAGGCTTTGTCTCACAGAGGATCCACCGAGGATCAGTGGGGATCAGGAAAGCTTTAAATGTTTGATCTGTGTGTTTGGGGACCACACTCGGTCTCTTTGTGCGGCTGGCTGAATGTAAGGCAGCAGGATGTGCTGTCATTTGACGATGAAGAGGTTGACAGTTTGACATAAATGGGTGGTGGTGCAGGACTAACCGCTCTGTGTCGCCTGTGGATGTACAGTACACTTCATATCCTCGTACAGCTGCTGAAAAGCCTTTATTGACTAAACTAGTGATGATTTCTTTGATTATTCTGATGTGTGCAGCTGCGTCCAGCCTGAAAGAGCTCAGAGACACAACACATTATTATAAACCAGAGCAGAATGCAGCACATGCAATAAAACTAAACTCCAAGAAATAATATTCCAAGAAATCACAAAAAAAACACAGACTGTAATTATTATAACTCAGAGAAATCAGAGAAATTAAATAGTCAAATGTTCTTTCTTTTCTGAGCTTTTCATATCAGCAAATATATATAAAAAATAAAAAGCAGCCATTCTAGTTTTTAATCGTCTGAGCTCCAGAATAATTCAGGGTTTTGTCAAATCATTTCATGAAAGTCTTGACAGTCTCGCTGAGTACAAAAGAAAACATGACTCACTCACCACTTCACCCAAATCACTCCGCTCACACAATCTATTTTCCTCCTGGATACTCGTGAGTCTCACAGCCTCAGCAGCCAGAGGACGAACGGACGACGTTCCTGTGTTTCAACAGGATGTATTCCAAGAAAAAGCTCATTCACCGGGTCTGAATCATTCGATATTACTGGTTTCTATTTATTTATAAAGCCCTCAATGACAAGTGAGCATCATATATCACTTCCTTAATAACTTGGTGTGTGATTGGTTAATGCTCAAAGTCCCGCGTGCAGACACAAGTGCACTTTAAAACACACATTCAAACTTAAACCACCATTACAGACTACTCTTTTGTTTCATTGTGCATTTATTCTGAACTCTTGACGTCAGTGAAAATTAGTCCTTGAGATTTAAATAAAAAGTCGAGTGAATTACGTAAATATTGTGCAACTGCACAGGTGGAGATTTACCTACAGCTAACGTCAGTGCAGGAGGAGTGTGTACTTTATGCAGAGAGGTGGAAGCGAGCAGGGATTCAGAGTGAAATGTTGTGGGCGTGTGCATCATGTGTGCAGTTTTGTGAATTTGAATGCTCTCTGTACTTTATTCTAAAAGTATTTTCAACTCTGATGTTCTGATTCAGCTTTACGAAGCTCGCCGCTGTGACACTTTTGTAAAGTTTTGCATGCTGGCTGTGATTTTGTGCTGAGAATGAGGGGTGTCACATTTTGCAGAGTTTTGTACTTTGAGACTCGGTGAAAATTGAGTCAAAGCTTCATAAAAAATAAAAGAGAGAGAGAGAGAGAGACATTTACACAAAGAGAGAGAGAGAGAGAGAGATCAGTCTGTGTTACTGTCAAAGTGCAGTGGAGCGCAACACACTTCTCCAGGGTACAGCACATCACTGTGTGTGTGTGTGCGTGCGTGTGTGTGTGTGTGTGTACACGTGTGACTTTGTATGAACTGGTATTTTCATGTAATGAAATGATGTAATGCATCTTTATGTTTCTGTGTGCTTGCAGTCGTCTGTGTCTCGGATTGTGTGTGTGTGTCTGTATGTGTGTGTGTGTGTGTGTGTGTGTGTGTGTGTGTGTTTGTGTGTGTGTGGTCCCCGACCTGCCACTGAGAGTGTAAAGACTCCAGTGCTGGTCCAGGGGGTTACAGAGCGCCGCTGCTGAATCCTGACCTACATCGCGCTGCTTTAGCTTCACTGCATCTTAACTTTCACACGTGATGTTCTAACACACACACAAAAAACACCAATATTATAGTTTTGCCGTCACTTGGACTCAGCAGCAGAGACATTATGACAGCTTGTCCTTCAGGCCGTGAAGGCTGTCCTTTGTGTCCTGAGCTGACAGAACGGTGACACACTTACATTTTAAACCCTCTGTTTATGTTGACAATCCACAAAGAGCCATGCAGTTACCGAAAAGTGACACTTTCTTCATGATAATTATCAGCTAAAGTAATATATTTTAAACTTTATATAAACATACATATATAGTACGTTTATATGTATGTTGTTCTTTAATTCCTGTGGCTACTGGCAACAGAAACATTGAAATACTCAAGTACAATAACATCAAACTTTTAGTAAATGTACTTTCTGTGGCCTGTAGCATACTTTTATTTCTTTTCAGTGATCGTGTCTTGATGACACCATGTTTACAACTTTAAAGTCTCTCTCAGTCTCTAGTTAGACGTATCTGACAGATCATTATACAGTAAGTTTAGGTATTATGTTATTTCCAAATACTGCACATCAGTCATACACAATGCGTCACGGAGGGTCTGCAGAGTTTTATTCCAGCGCTACAGCAGCTGTTCCCACTAATTAACAAAGCTTCAGCCGGAATGAGAGGAAATAGCTGCTGTTTAGCTGGACTCTTCTTTCCTGGTCTCCAACATATACATAATAGCTCATTCTTTTATCTTTTTATATAAAGAGTGTGAATCATATGCCACGTTACGTAACACAACTGTAGTCATGCATGCCAAAAAAGTTTAAAAGCCAAAAACCTTTTATTGGAGACTAAACTCCCACTGTGCATTTACGTAACCTCTATCCTTCATCAATACTACAGATACTACTTTAATGTAATCTGCTACCAACATTTTTTATTGAATTATTGATTATATAACTTCTCACTACTACATTGCTGCATGCGTATCTACATGTGAGTACAGTCCAAATTGTGATATGTCGGTTCCCTCTCCTCAGGCCAAGACTCATAAACCTGCTCATCGCCAACACCGTGAGGAGCTGCACTTTGTGGACGAGTATGGCCAGCCAATCACCATGCAGATGGATGCGAGAAGGGGGCGTGGTCACAGGAGGCGGCAGTCGCATTGCGCGATTGAGTGCAGCGCCCCGACAGAAAGACACTGGGAGGCCCTGAGAGCCATGGGCCTGATGGAGGGAGAGGAAGGCCAAGGGGACGGCTACAGTGCAGGGTAGGTGCTGCTGGATGGGGGACATGGGGTAAAGACTTAGGGGTAAAAGGGGTTTGGATTAGTTTGAGACAAGAACAGAATGATGTCACTGAGAACATAGCAACAAGCTTTTGAGTTTTTAGCAAGCTTTTAAGCAGCTTTTCTTATTTGTGTTAGTATTTTGAGTTTTAGTATTTCTATCTGAATTATGTTGCTTTGAGTAAATACATGCAAATAAAGAAATGCAATAGTAATGCAACTACTTCTAATTATAATTAGACAGTTGGAGACAGAAGAACACTGCTTAAAGGACCAGCGTGTAAGATTAAGGGGGATCAGTTGTTTTCGTTACCTTAGAATGAGCCCTTTATATCAACAGAAGGAGCAGGTCCTCTTCCACGAAGCCCGCCATGTTGCACCACCG
This sequence comes from Nannoperca australis, assembly GCA_036023655.1. Taxonomy (NCBI): domain Eukaryota; kingdom Metazoa; phylum Chordata; class Actinopteri; order Centrarchiformes; family Percichthyidae; genus Nannoperca; species Nannoperca australis. Next base: position 9,923 of record JAVQJD010094786.1, on the reverse strand, counting down.
TGTTTCTACAGTAGCCCAGAATGGACAAACCAAAGATTGGCTCTAGAGAGGGCTTTTGGCATTGTCGCTGCCACTGTAGGTTCTCCTACATGCTTTAAAGGGGAGGGTGCATGGAGGGGCCACAAAATCCTACACACTGGTCCTTTAAGATTGGGGTAAACAGCTAGGGACTGTGGTAACAAGTTTTAGACTTAGTAAAGGCTTGTGAATGGGGCAACAGTTGGGAGAAGCATAACAGAGTGGGAATGGGGTGAAATATTGGACAATGATAACATTGGGAAGGGGATAAAGACTTGGTGTTGAGGGTAATGTTGGTTGGAGTGAGATGGGTTTAGAATAAGACCTTGGAATGGGGTCAAAAGTTGGGATGGGCATTCAAAAAGTTAGTTAGAGTTGGGTAAAAAAAATGGGATCAGTATAAGTAGATAACAAGGGCAAACATCATTCACTGGGTAGGTTCAAACCAGGGTAAATGTAAAATTCTTGGGACTGTTGTCATGTTTTGGGAATACGGTAAAAGGTTGGAAATGGGGATAAATGGTTCGGAGTGGGCTGAAAAGTTGGGCAATGGGTATCATTTTGAAAATGGAGTGAATGTTGGGAACTAGATTAAAGTTCTGGAATAGGGAAAGAATTTGGGACCAAGTTAAAAGTGTTGAATACAGGGTAGAAGGTTGCGAGAAGGTTAAGAATTTCGGAATGGGCCGAAAAGGCTGGAACTGCAGTACAAGTTTGGGAATGTTCTAAAATGTATGGACTGAAGTGAAATGTATAAATAGAAGACCTCTACTTCTGTCTATTCATGACTCAAATGGAGGGACAAGATTCTTTATACTTGAAGGTTCAGTTTGCAAGGTCAGCATGCTGTTGCATTGAGTCTCTTGGCGCTCTCATACATATTCATGAATGGACAGTTGCTCTGCTGAGGCAGCTGTCAGTGCAACACATGCCGTGATTATACATACGTGCACGAAGACTATAAATATTCATAGAGGAATTTACATATCATGGATCATACCGCTTCCATTCGTGCACGTCTGAATAAACAGACCTACGTGATCTGGATCTGACGTTCTCGGGAATTCTCTTATAAAACATGACATGACCCGATTGCTTCCTCTACACAGGCCTTACTACGGTCACATGACAATGTCACCTGACCTATACTCCGCCAGTAGTCGCATGATGATGTCGCCTGATGTCTATCCACCCAATGGCTACCTGCCCAGATCATCAAATGACCAGCACCCGGGTAACACCTACCTGCCCAGCGTCTCCTACAGTTTGGATCACCTGGACAGACTGGACTACCAGGTGATTCATTGTTTTAGATTACTATTATAAGCTACAGAACAGAATTAGTTCACACTAATTTCTATCCATTTGATCTTTTCTTTCAATTCCAGGGTCCAGAAATGTTGCCCTACCAGCCGAACTCAGAGAGCTGTCTGATTGGCTGCTACAACACAGAGGAGATGGAGCCTAAGAATTTCCCCAGACAGGTAGCTAATTTCATTTTCATCACTACTATTTTATTTCTCAGCATGTTCTCAACAGCTCTGTGCTCTCTTTCTGCCCCTCGGTCAGCCCCTTCCCCCTCTCTTATGCTGCCTCTTTACTAGTAGTTCCTAAATTGGTAAATTTAGCATGTATGCTGATTTTGGTTTTCCTTCCAACTTCTGACTTTTTAAAAATTACTTAAATTCTCTTACTTTCTCTTTAGTCCGACTATCACCCTCCTTGGCGGTCTGATCGTCTCCTTGGATACCTTCCCTTGAGTGAGCTTGACAGCGGGCTGGGATGTGGCCCCGACAGCCCACACCACCGGATGGCACTCTCCGAGGCCGAGACAGATGCCATGTCATCACTGCCCGGTCACACCGCTTCCTCCCAAGGCTCCTCCTCTTCCTCCGAGTCCCTGATTTCCTCCGAACCCAGTGACTCGGGCTTCCACAGCGTCAGCACCGGGGAGCACCGACGACTGCATAAGATTCATGGAAGCCACGCCCACCGACAAACTCACCATCTCCGCTCAGGCCACTCCCCTCGAGAGCAGAGAGGACGCTGGGATTTGGAGTCCATCCCTGAGACGACTCAGATGACTCACTCTGGAGCACCACAGGCGTCCCGCTGCACTGTGGGTAACAGCACGACCACAACAGTTCACTTCCACAGAGCTGAGAGGAGTCCCACCTTACCTCGCCACCGCTCCCCACCTTCCCCATCTATTGGTTAGTAAAGGTCTACAAATTATTTCCTTAAACTATTGATCCAAAACCATAGTCTACAGATTCTGAAGTCAAGATAATTTTTAAAAACTAAAATTTATCAGATTTATACAAAACAGAAAACTGTGTGTGGAAACTTATAGTTAGTGCCGAAAGTGGTATAACATTGCATTAACAGCGAAATGGAAATTCATGTATTCGGGACCTGATTACTTCTTTCCGTCTATAGGTTGTCATACTGAGCCCTGCCAGCGGAGGGCGCTGTGGTTGGAGCAACAGCACGGGAAAGGCAGGATGATGGAGGCTCCAGTGCGGAGTCGAACAATCACAGACTTGAGTGAAGGACAGCCCCGCCGCAGGGCCAGTCACCCCAACACGGCAGATCCAAACAGCCAACCAGGTACAGTCAGCAACACGCTGGGGCCGAGGAGCCGGGCCAGTTATCCCAGTAACTGTCACTCCACCAGTCACCTCAGCATAGACAGAACCAGTCTGACCAATCCCCAGAATGCACTGAGAAACAGCCAGGGCACAAACCGGAGTAGAGAGGACGACTCCCTCTCAAAGAGCCCTGGATCTGGCTCCAGCGGGGTGTCAGACTGGCGTGGGATTCAGACCCTCGGGAATCGCGCCGGCAACCCTAAAGGTACATCTGTTCCTTTCTACAGCACACTGGGAGCCCCCCCACAACGAAGCCCTCACTCTCCACCCTCTCCACGCTCCAGACTGTCCAATCAGAAGTCAGTCAGAAACCAGCTGCTCAGAGCCCGAGCTTACCGATTGGCCAGGGAGCGAAGTGAGGTCACGACAGACGAGGAGGTGCGAGGAGAGGGGGAGAGGGAAGGCGAGGAGGAAGGGGAGGACGGCAGATGGGCGGGGCGATACTGGAGCCGGACCGAAAGGAGACGCCACCTGGCGTTGGCGAGACAACACAGAGAGAGGAGAGGAGGTGGAGAGGAGCAGGCCGGCGGGCTTCAGGGGTCGCTGTCGTCTCAGACGGTGCTGGAGCTCAGCCACATGAAGCAGAACCGACTGAGGAACAGCAAGCTGCTAGATGATTGGACGACAGTGGAGGAACTGCTGACTCACGGGACGCGAGTGGAGAGCGACAGTCAGCTGTGTCCCAGTCCTCTGTTATCGGTTACTACTGTCTGACGAGGAAACACCCGACACGCACTCATCCCACTGGTGGTTACAGCAGATTGATGGAAGAACCGAGTCCAAAACTCAGGCCCAGATTCATTAAAGGTTTGCGTTGTGAAAAGTGTGAAAGCGTGCACTAAAATGACCAAATCAGACAGATGAGTTCATGTTTAATGTGAAATTGTGCTGACAAATGGTCACGCATCTACCAACAAACCAATAATGGGTTTAAAGCGTGCCACTCTTGTCACGGCAGTTAATGCCATCTTGTTTACTGTCAGTCCTCCCAAGTCCGTCCAAGAAACCACTGGGTGCACAGCCTAATACAGCCATGTGTTCGCTAGAAACCTGCTAGCTAGCTAACTCATTAGCTCATGTAATGACTTAATTCAATTCGGCAGATGTCTTTTTTAAAGAAAGACCAGATCAAAATGAGACAACGTGCTGTATGAGAGCTTGATTGCTAGAAACAGCTGCTGACAATTGGGCAGGTTGTTGAGGGAATCAACCAAACTTTCAGATTTAGTTCAGATATTCTGAAGCTGGAGAACCAAAACAATGAGCTAAAAGACAGTAAGAGTTGCATAGAGCTGCAGAGCTGGTGTTGGCAATACTAGTGTATGCAACGTTAAAATAAAACATTTATCTTAAAGCCCAAAATGGACCAAAATGGATGCTTTTACTGACGATACGAACGACAAATGATCCTCTTGGACACCTGGAGAGTATAATTTGAGCTTTAATGAGACTCTTAATTGCAGAAATTTAACTCACATTGCAATCTTAGTGAATCTGGATCTCAGTCATGTTGTTTATTGTCTGACAGGAAGTTAAAACTCACTTGATAATGTGTCGAAGCCTTGAAGGGTTTCTTTAAATGGGTCAACAATTGTAAGAACACTTGGAGAACTGAAGCTTCAACTGGAGCTCAGGAGGAAAACTAACCAACAAGTGATCCCCAGAACACAAGTATGACAATCCAACCCTGGAGAATCAGAGTTAATCTGAGTTTAAACCAACACGACTGTCTGACAAGAACATCTGATCCCACGCTTGCTATGGAAATGAGTTTCTGCAGGTTTGTGCAAGTAAAACGAGCTTCAGACTCGTGAAGCAGCGTAAACAGACTCACTGGACGGGTTCTTCACACACCAGACCGCCTGTGACTGGTCTGAAATATCACACACTCGGGTTGTGTTGCCTTGTGGAAATGTGTCACCGTCTCCTTTTCTGGTTTTTACTGCCTTTGTTTCCATCTCTGTGCCATAAAATGTGAAGGTCGACTCTCTGAAATTACAAAACTGTTGGGGGGTTCTGCTCGCGGTACGCTTGTTAGAGGACGTCTGCACCTTTATGATCAAACAGCCCCCGAAATCCCCAAAGATGCTGTTTTGTCACACTGTTGTTCTTTCTCAGTCACCACTTTCACCGGTTTCTCCTGGGTGGTTTAGCATTTTAATCTCCATGCACTCACACAGACTGGAGTGTAAATAAATGAGACGCTACAGAGAGAGAGTCACAGTGCAGCACTGGGTTTCTATTTCTAAAGACTTGTAGTTGGTTTCTAGTATTCTGCTTCGTTTAGTGATGATAGCTGTCTGAAGATGACTCGCATATCTGTTTAGCAAATGAAGGTTGGCCTGTTGTGCCGTATCTCGTAAACTTAGAAATCACAATATGTTAAAGATATCTTTAAAGGAATAGTTTGACATTTTGGGAAATTCACATATTCGCTTTCTTGCCGAGAGTTAGATGAGAAGATCGATGCCACTCTCATGTCTGTATGTTAAATAAATAAGTGAAGCTACAGCCAAGAGTCGGTTAGCTTAGCATAAAGACTGGAAGCTGGGGGAAACAGCTAGCCTGGCTGGTATAAAGCAGGTAGAGATAGTCCAGCGTGTAATTCTCCATAAAACCACAACTTTCTGTACAGATTAAACAAAAGATATGTACGAGTTAATTCTTGAGCTTTAGATGTGCTGCTAGGCAGATTTTATTTGCCTTTGAGACAGGCTTAATGCTAAGCTAAGCTAACTTAGCTGCTGGCTAGAGTTATCGATCATCTCAATCAAATAGCATATTACTCAAAATGTGGAAATATTTCTTAAATAAATGAGATATCAGCAGCAAATACAACCAAACGATGGGAGTTGTTCCCTCTTTACTAAATGAGACGACATCAGTCTCTTTAAGGTTAGTGGGATTACACTGGTGACAAATATCTTTATCTCCGTTATTAGCCAATATGACGACAGCAAAGCACCTAAGAAAGAAACGTGTGGTTGGATTAATCGAATGCAGGTTAATCAGGGTTAAACGTCATGATGTAATAATGTGTCAATATGATAAAACTGTTCAATGCAATTTTGTTAAAAATGAGAAAATGTCCGTTTATTTTCATATTCTGTCGCGGTTCGGAGGAAATGAAATCCTGAAGATGTCAAGTGGACACGTAAAACGATTATATTTAAGGGTTTCTTTTTCTAAACGGTGTGTGTGTGTGTGTGTGTGTGGTCATGCAAGAAAGACAATATAAAGTTTGATACCAACTCGTTAGTTGTGTTTAGCCAAAGATATTGTGTAACTTTGGTTTGTGGACAATCTAGGACAACTATCACTGTATGATGTAAAAGTCTATTTTAAAAATCACATTAGTTTTTTTATATACTTTATTTTTTATTTTGCCTTGAGTAGATTACTTCTGCTTCTCATCCTGCTATGCTAGTGTGTGTACGTAGATGTTAGTGTACAATCAACTGTTAGCATAAGCAAACCTTATTATTACAGTCGAAACCTAGCATGCTAACTCCTGATTAGCACAGAACAAGCATTTTAATGATTGCCTAAAGTGTCATAAGTGCTCGAGCCAGTGTCCTGTATTTTATCCAGACAAACACATCTCAGAGAATGAGACGCTGTAAAATCACATATAATCTAGTTTGTTACGTTTTACCCGAGTTTGATTGACAAGAACTGGATTAAAGAAATACAAATAGTTTTGTGAAGCATGCAGCGAGCTAGCTACGTATCTTAGCTAGTTTCTGTACGTGTGTTGGTTTGCAAGAAGCTTCGAGGCCAAAGGGAAGTCTTTCCCACGAATTCCTCCGACACCGGAGATCATTCTTAAAAAGGGAAATTAGTTTTTAGGATATTTCTTAACTGTGACTCCTCAGAAATGTCTTTATTTTCTTTTTTTTACTCAGAAGATTGGAAATGTGCCATGTGCTTTCTTTTTGAGATACAGGTGAAATGATCAGTCTCATGTCTGTGTGGTTAGCCTAGCTTAGCATAAAGACTGAAAACAGAGGGAAACAGCTAGCCCAAATACACCTGCCAGCACCTCGAAATCTCACAAATTGTATCTTGTTCATTACATTTTTACACAAACACATGCAAAAATGGCAATTTTTAGTTTTAAAGATGAACTATTTACCTAAAAACAGCAGCGTATCCATCCGCCCAGTGCTTCTGTGCAGTGTCTCTCTGATGGGTGTATAGTGCGTTGCCAGACACAGCCGGTGAGCTCTTTGTACAAGCGTGATGGTACCAAACCTGGCAACCTCACTATGACAACAAGATTTAAGGACATTGCACACAGTCGCTGCACCAATTGATGCATTCACACCCATGCTTACCTACACATTAAACTAGCTTTAGAGGTCCTGGTACGCACTGCTTTAAAACTTTGGCTCGAGTCAAGCTAGCAGCATCCAGTCTTTTATGCTAAGCTAGGCTAACCACGTCATCACTACAGCTCGGACATGAATATTCATCTTCTTGTCTCACTCACACAAGAACAGGAGGGTCTGAGGTCACACAAAACTCTTCTGTTGAACGTTTCTTTACTAAATAAAAACTGGACTTGAGGTAAATGTTGAGAATACCTTGAAGCTCTTCGTGTTTGGTGGATCTGGTCCTGAACCTTGACCAGGGTGTTTCCGTGACCTCACACGTACGTGATGTCTGTGGACCTCACGTCACCCACAACTCGTGTAGAACAACGTCAGTAAAACGTAAACATTTAAACACGACTGTGAGAGTTTGGCTTTCTGTGAAACTGAATTTAAACAAGGAAGAGAGGCCGAGCTGCAGCTATTTTTTAATATCTTATCGTTTGTGCGGATGAGACGCTCGATTTAATGCAGCTTCGTGGAATCAAAGCATGATGGAAACAACATGCTGCCTCCCACTCTGGAAGCAGTGGAGGTGCGTTCAGGTGCTCATCCACTACTAAAGTCATATATTTAGTTTGTTTAGGACCGGGAGGCGGCCTTCAAGCTGCCTGCTGACGGCCAGACGTCATTTCAACACATCACAGCAGTAAAATAATGAAACGAATGACGTCTGGATTCCATTAATCTGCTTCAGGTTCAGGGTCCTGCTGCTGAGCACGCTCACTGCAGGAGGCAGGCCGTGTGATGCTGAGTGGACTGCAGACACACACACACACTCACACAGATACACACACAAACACACAGAGACACACACACACAGACACGATCAGATTGTTAAAATGTGGTTACATTTGCATGAAGTTTGGTTGGCAGCGTCCGGGGACACAGAGACAACAGGTGTTCTCATTAACTAACTGGGACACATCAAGACCTGAACCTGAACGCACCGTCAGACCAGCAGCTGCAAAGGATGCTGGGATGTGGAGGGCTGAGAGTGATGCAGGAGTGATAAGTGTGGTCTGGTGAAGTCCTGTCACAGTCGAGGTGTTTCACCGTGAACTCACCATCAGCTGCTCAGCCCTGTCCCCCCCCCCGTTGCTATAGCAACTGGTGTTTCTACGGCAGCTGATGTCTCAGCTCTTGGCCTCGTCACCATGGTGATGTCGTGTGGAGGACGACGACATGACAGAGGACACGTTTAGGATGCAGTGAGACAGCAGGGACCAGCAGAGTCCAGTAGAGTCCAGCAGGGACCAGCAGAGACCAGCAGAGTCCAGCAGTCAGTCTCCAGTAGAGACCAGCAGTCTGACTGGAGGAATCTGGAGGTGAAGTGCGTCATCACTCCAACACGAGGGCGCCTCCTGCTGGTGAACACGTGTAAATACAGCTGCTGCACACAAACACCTGCTGAATCATCCACACAGAGTTTTAAATAAAAGACATTAACCATCGTGCAGCGGGGGGGGTTCAAACACCAGCACACGATGAGTTTGTAACAAATTTATTCCATAAAATACACTTGTTTAAAGCTCCATGAAGCAGCTGAAACCTCTCAAACTTAGCACACAAACAACCCCCCGATGTCACATCTGAACAGGAGCTGCACACAGAAGCACGGAGAGGCGCCAATCAAAACATTTCCAGCTAAAAGGTTTAAAGGCGGCTTAACACCTCTTTAACTTCCAGTAACGTTAAAAAACGTGCAAGATGCTGATTTGTGAGTTAAAAAGTGCAATAAAACAACTTTTGATCCTCAAAATGTAAAAGTGTCTCGACTGTGGAGAAACTCTGAATCTGAAAATCAACAGCTGGAGTTTAAATTTGCACCAATTAAAACTCATTTCCTGCTAAAAGAAAGGCCCTACCTGCTAACACACGATGCAGCACGTGTTTGCAAACATGTCTGCCCCGTGTGGCCGGCACGAGTATTACAACTACTTTTTATTTCCTCACCACTTGACCCCCCCGGGGCTCCACACGAACACCCAGTCACAGAGTGGTGATTAGCAGCCAGCTGGTGGTAACGTCCAGCCTGCAGGTGTGAAGAGGTGTGTGTGTGTGTGTGTGTGTGCACGTGCGTGTGTGCAGGGAGGGAGCGTGTCACTGTGCATAATGTTGTAGTGCTTCCAGCTGCTCGTGCAGCCTCTCCAGTCCACGTCTATAAGAGCGGAGGGCCGGCGTGGAGCGCGTCCTCATGTCAGTGTCCTCATATCAGCGTCATGTCAGTGTCCTCATGTCAGCGTCCTCATGTCAGCGTCCTGCGGCCTCATGTCAGCGTCATGTCAGTGTCCTCATGTCAGTGTCCTCATGTCAGTGTCCTCATGTCAGCGTCATGTCAGTGTCCTCATGTAGGCGTCATGTCAGTGTCCTCATGTCAGCGTCATGTCAGTGTCCTCATGTCAGTGTCCTCATGTCAGTGTCCTCATGTCAGCGTCCTCATGTCAGTGTCCTCATGTCAGCGTCATGTCAGTGTCCTCATGTCAGTGTCCTCATGTCAGCGTCATGTCAGTGTCCTCATGTCAGGGTCCTCATGTCAGTGTCCTCATGTCAGCGTCATGTCAGCGTCCTCATGTCAATGTCCTGATGTCAGCGTCATGTCAGTGTCCTCATGTCAGCGTCCTCATGTCAGCGTCATGTCAGCGTCATGTCAGCGTCCTCATGTCAGCGTCATGTCAGCGTCCTCATGTCAGTGTCCTCATGTCAGCGTCCTCATGTCAGCGTCATGTCAGCGTCCTCATGTCAGCGTCATGTCAGGGTCCTCATGTCAGCGTCATGTCAGTGTCCTCATGTCAGCGTCATGTCAGTGTCCTCATGTCAGCGTCATGTCAAGGTCCTCATGTCAGCGTCATGCCAGCGTCCTCATGTCAGTGTCCTCATG
>JAVQJD010094785.1:0-27149 GCA_036023655.1 Nannoperca australis | reverse complement strand
CTGGGAGGGACCAAAGTTAGTGTAGGAGTCATCCGCCACACCGAGACATGGTACCGAACCAAATGCCGATGGAATTATTTCCTTAAATTTAGCTACAGCAGTGTCAGAGAGACATCTAGTGTAGGAATATTTGCCCAGCGGACACAACAGAGGTTCATTTAAAGGTACTGCTCTATTTTTAAAAGTCCTTGTCTGTAATATGAGTGTTAAACAACACGTCGGATTGTCTTTGTGTGATGCTAACGGAACAAAGTGTATGCAGCCGCAGAATTATGGATGAAAAATGAAGAAACTTGATATATATTTGGACTGAGGTTGGCACTGGAGGAGAAGGCCATGATGTTAAAGGGAAAGTTTTTTAAAGAGTATGATCCTCTCAACTCAACCTCTCTCCGTCTCTGGTTAAACTAAATCTTACTCTTTAACAAAATCATTAAATGTTGTCAGACACTTCTGAGCCTGTCGAAGGCTCCTTTTGGGCGCAATGGCCCCAAAAGGATTATGTTGTCGGTAGATGCAGGTGGAGGTCTGTCTACAGGATGATTTCCAAAACCTTTGGTCCCGATTAGTCAGGGGCCAGAAGGGCCCAGGTTTAAAAACACCAGGGTTTCCCTTTAGGTAAATCAAGAGGTTGGTCCTCTGTACGGGAGCCATTTTAGGACTCAGACTCAGCCCAACATTGTCAGACTTGGTTTAAGTTTCATCAGTCTGCCTCAGCTATACTTAGGCTCAGCTGTGCTTCTGACTGAATGACAACATGCTGATGTGAACATGCATGTCAGCGTGTTATGTTTGTATTAATCTCAAAGTACGGCTGAAATGCTGATGCCTAAAATGGGATTAGTAGCATCAGAAGTGTGTTGCAGGCCTCCTGGGTGTATTCTGAGCAAGTGTCTTTCAGTCACTTTCCCGTAGCAGTTGCATTTCCTCTCTGCTGTGAGACAACAGAAATGACCACCCTGTTCATCTAGTGCCCTTTGTATATATAGCTCTATGCTACTCCCTCATTTGTTGTTGGTATGTGTGTTGAAAAAAGAAACGCCACAGGTGACACTGAATATGCTGGTGTGAGGTGAACGCAGCGAAATGTGAAGCCTTATTGATCGTTTCAGGAAAATGCTGCCGTCCCTTTGCCTCCTTCACAGGTCAAAAGTCTGGGACCGCCACGAGGCATCACTGCTGAGGCTGGGAGGGACTCACTCTTAAAACGGTTTTCTTGGTGTGTGCTAAAGCAAGATTACCATTACAACATTGCCGTCGAGTCATTAGTGGAATTACACCATCGATCGCTGTCCTGCACTGACCTCCATGGTGCATTTCTCATTAGGAGATTCAGGCTTTGCTTTGGTGGGAAGTGTACTGATTGCTTTCTGGCACAAGACGAGAGCGCTTCTCTTCTAGAGCAAAGCCGAGCTGAAGCGAAGTCAGATCCCACAAAGAGGATAAGTAAATAAACGGCATGCTGGCTACCTAATTTACATCAGTAATGCTACACTTTAACCTCCACGTCAATCCCTTGAACTACCTGTGTGTTCTCAGGGAGCTGAAGATGAACGTGTGACCTCGATCCCAGCTTCCCCAAAGGCTTAGTGACAGTTTCCCTCCTCGCCCGTTTCTCTGCCTGTTCCTGAAGAGCTTACAGGCGCTTGCATAACAGCGGAGCAGCGAGCTGCCACCACGGACAGGTATTAGTGTTAGCTGACATCCAGCCACAGCAGGAGGAAGGTGGCAGGCAGGTAGCTCACTGCTTAACATGCAAATAAGGACATTTATAAGCAGATTAGCTAAATTCTTTGCAAAACATTATGTATGCATGATAGCTTTTGGATTCTGCAGTAATAAGCAACTAATTATTGAAACAGAAATGATCTTCAAGGTTTTGTGCCATTTCGGACGACTTCAACGACAGAAGACATCACAATAGAAGCACAAGAGGTTAAATGTCTTTGTCAAGGGCAACTAAAAGCAGAGGAGTGCTGATTGAGCAACCTTCTGCTCAGAGGCTTGTTGGTATCACTATTATTGAAAGAACACCCACTTCAAATCAAAGAATGAGTCATTTTCTGCCTTTGTATGTGTAACATATATTTTATTTGGTAAGCGTGTTTAAAGAGTTATTTCTGTTATTCTGCCTGAACACACCATCCTGCTGCAGTGTCCAGACACAACATGAGCCAAACCTCTTTATGCTACTTGTGTAACTGCAAAAACTTTTACCTGCATTGTGTCCGGTGTAAATAGTGACACCAGTGATGGCTCCATTCCATTTAGCTGTGCCAGTGAGCCAATACCATCGTCTGTACATAAAGATGGACGTGTGTGACGATGAATTCGGTTTTCACTTCATTATTTAAAGATATAAAAAAGGAGGTGCGACTCCAAATGATGTCCCCAGCACAAGATGGCCGCCCTCGTGGCTGAGATTTTTTGGCTTCCCTTTTGCACAGTGGGAGGAAGTGGAGTCCATCTTTATATACAGTCTATGGCCAATACGCACAGTACCGAGGGAGTGGAACCAGCGTAGCTAAATGGAAAACCATCAGGGCTCCAACTAATGGAGATTTTCAACTACAAAATGTCCATCACACAAGACGACAAATGTGTCAAACCTAGAGTATCACTTACAATTATATAAAACAAATTTAAAGTGGCTAATTCTCACATTTGAGACGCCGGAAGCAGAGAACTTGTTTAATAAATTACTCGAGCAGGAAACTTTACTTTATTCGTACCCGTAGGTAATTGTCATTTGACAGGCATCCATCTAAAAGACAGATTAGACATTGGGCGAGTCTTGCCTTTGAGTATTAATCTCTTCATCAAGCTGAATGTTTCTGCCAGTAACTCTGGAACTGCAAAGGCAGCAGAGAGTCAGGAGCCCGTGGAGCCAAATAATAAGGAGCCACTGATGCACTGAGTTCAACTTCAGGCTTCAAGGTGTTATATTTTTATGGCATTCAACCATAAGCTAAATATTTAAATGTCTTCTGAACTTTAGAGCATTTCTTGTACTTGCTGGAGTTCAGAGTTAATCCCTCTCCCTCAATATGTCATCATGTACTTACCCGACTGTAGTCCAAACAGCACAGAGAAAATGTCCACAGTATATTGATGGTGTTCCTGAAGCTCTCAGTGCTCTTTCACAGTCAGACAAATGAGCACAAAACACACAAAAAACATTCATCTGCTGCAGCGCACACACACACACACACACACGCACACGCACACACGCACACACACGCACGCACACACGCGCACACACACACACACACACACGCACACACGCACACACGCACACACACAGTCATCTGGGGGCCTTTAAATCAGTGAAGCATTGCAGGCCGAGAGCCACGAAGGGACAAAACTCATAACAAGCCAGAGGGCAAAAAGCTGTGTGTGGGTGTTGGTGTGTGTGTGTCTCAATGTGTGTGTGACTCAAAAGTCTTGAAGAGGGCAGCTGCACATCCACCGTACCACATATTTATATTCCCTTCAGAAACACAAACGATGGCCGTGTCCTCAGAATCACCCCCTGATTTCAGGCACTTATGACAGCAATTATCATAAACTTAAATTAAGTTGCCATTCCTGCCTTTTCCCCTCTAAAAATATATTTCAACCTGCAAATAAATATAATTTGGTGGACAACATTAAGTAAGAAACATTTATAAATGTTGTGGTTGCAGATATTTATAGCATCAATGGGAATATGATGGTCTAAGCTACAAGTTACACAAGCACAAGTTGTGTGGCGTGCTTAATATTTTAAGTTTCAAGTACCTCAACAATAGAGTTCTGGACAAAAAAAGTATTTCGGGATGTTGGCACGCCATGAAAAGTTCCCAAAATAATTATGTTGGGGAAATGTAATCCTTCAACATAGAACTAACTTCAAACACAAGTTCAGCTGCAGATAAGAGTGTTGAAAAACTCTATTCAGGGAAACTGGATAACACACAATACGACCTGCATGACATGCTTTTACAAACCAGAGATAACACCGTACACACACACACACACACACACGCAGACGGAGAAACTATGCACATCCGGCCTCCGCAGGCCCTCAGTTACATAACACAGAGAGACACATTCCAAGATCGGGAAGAGCAGCTGAACACTGAGAAGAGAAGCGTCGCCTGACACACTGAGTCACACAGTGTGGTTTAAAAATGTGCATAACGGCAACGTTCAACTTTCAGTGTCATGGCCGATCAGCCCGACACTCGCAGGTCCTTCCTCACACCGACAGATCCCCCACTGGTCCTGTTAGAGAACGGTTCTGCTGCTGTAAGTAACATTCACTACGTATCAATGAACAGAACTACTTTCTGTCAGTCGGCAGAAAAATAGTCAACAACAATTATAGTGTTGAAGTCATTTATCAAGAAAAGAAATGCAAACATTCACCGGCTGCTAATTGTCAATAGTGAGGATTTGCTACACTGGACAGTTTGAAGAAGACAATCTGAGCTTCGTGAATCAAAAATAATCAAGAAATGAAATGATAATGAAAATAACTGTTTATAGTAAGTCGTGGCGGTTCACAGTAGAGCTGCAAATAACCATCACTTCCATTTTCTCCATTTACAGAATATCAACCAACAGTCCAAAACAAAAGAAAGATCAAATCAGCAAATCCTGACATTTAAGGAGCTGGAATCTGAGCAAATTTTGCATTTTTGCTTGAATAATTACCCAGAGAATTGTTGACTTTCTCATACAGGCTATCTGTTTCTTTACTTTCTCAGATTTTTCTGTTTTGTAATTATTTAAAGTCTCATAAAGAAACTCTGTAGACTTCTGTTTTATGTCTGGGAAACCAATCTATATAAAAAAGAAGAGAAATTGTATGGCAGCCATTGGAATATTCCTCTAATGTACATTTATCAGGCATTTTCCAGAGCTTATCTCTGCAGGAAATCTTCATTATAAATCAACCAACTGCTCAATTTATCTGAACACATCCAGGTGGATGATCTGAGAAACAAATCGAACACATTTTCTAAATGACTCTCAATTTCTCAACAGTTTGAACCTGAGAGACCCAATGCTTTCTCTAGAAACATGACTGCTACTGCTGCAAGTGCTTCCAACAGCATTCACTTGCAACTGTTACTGCAGCTACTGTTACCTCCATTAATAGTAAAGATAACAACCATCTTTAGTATTATTTCCCCATACAAACAGCTACCTATCTATCTTCTGGCAGTGACTCGCTGGATATAAGAAATAGATTATTATTATTAGTATACCAACATGTTGACACTGTAAATAAATCTGATTTGACTTCTGGAGACCAAAGAGCAAGGCAGAAAATAAATTGTTCCCATAAGAAGGACAACCAGTGTTTCCTCCCCTCTCATCTCCTCCTGAGATTATCTATCATATATATATATATATATATTATGTGAAGGATACAGTAGAAAGCATAAAAACACCAGAGATAGACCCCTACTGCGCACTGCGAGTCCCTGAAGGAATATTACATAATTACTCGGATGATTGCCAGAGAGGAAACATTTCTTTTGAAAGTATCGAAGCAGCAAATCTCATAGTTTCATGCTGTAGACATGACACCACGGTGTTATTGCTGTTTAGGCCAGTAGACTAATCTGCATCCCTCCATATCGCATGTAATGCACCTCAAGACATCAACACGCATACATCATCCAGAATACATCAGGAAGTACACACAGCCTGCCTTCAAAATAAAGGCCTGGGCGTGTGCACTAGAACAAATAGCTATCAATTGCCTAGTAGTAGATGTATGGCACCTCCAAATAGACCGATTAACTCATGTCTGTGGCTATATAAAGTGAATATAAGGCCATAAAAACATATTATAAACTATGTTGTATTTAAAATAATAGATATGTTGTTGCCTGTCACTGGTGTTGTAGGCCTCCCTGGTCCTTGTTTATGACTGCTGGATCTTTGTAAATACAAATCATTGATTTGTTGTTTACAAAAAAAATACCCTATTGTTTTATAATGTCAATGTTATTTTGACTATCTGAATCCTGTTCAGTCCTCTTTTTATGTTTTACTTGGGTGGTGCATTTCATCTTTTATACATTTATCTTTAGATTTGTAAGCAAATGTTTCGGAATTACACACTTTGAGTGCCAAACGAACACGTTTAGTGACAGTCATTTTGTTTTTCCAACAAGTCTTTTCAACCCTCAACTATAACTGTACAAGTACTTCCCAAATCGACCGGGCTTTTATTTTGCTAGGTCTCAGCGGAAGTCACGTGTGTGCCGTGTGGAGCTTGACGCTGGTTGTGCGCCGCTGTTGTTTCCAGCGATATCGGGTCAATATGGTGATAACACGGGGTGCAGGCCTCCGGTTAGAGGCCCCTGAACACACCGACAGTGTGATACGGTCTCTGGTTGTGTTTTCACCCGCATATAAAACGCAGAAACACCGATGATGTGACAAACCGATACCCTCCGCTCGGCTGCCTTTGTGCCCATCCG
Source organism: Nannoperca australis (assembly GCA_036023655.1). Classification (NCBI taxonomy): domain Eukaryota; kingdom Metazoa; phylum Chordata; class Actinopteri; order Centrarchiformes; family Percichthyidae; genus Nannoperca; species Nannoperca australis. The sequence continues at coordinate 20,667 of JAVQJD010094785.1, read as the reverse complement.
ATAAAAACATTTAAATAAAAAAATAAACGTAACGCCACCACCCAAGCTAGCATCACATTACCTTTAAATCGTTTCACTCACAATAAAAACAGTATGTTCGATGACAATGCCATTAGGAGCCTTTAGTGTCGAGGCTGCGTCTCTCCCGTTATTACCGTTATTACCGACCGAAGGCACCGTTTTTTTCCAGCCTCCGACGCGATGCTGTCTGTCCTCCTCCAGCTGACCAGAACAACACCACACACCCCGGAATAACACACTCACCTTGCCGCAGTTGTTCGGCAGTAGGTCTGCAGTCGGCACAAAGCATAGGGTTGCTGTATATAGATAAATGTATATATTTCTAACCGGGACCGGGCTGCTGCTGGGCTGCTAGTCCTTGACGCGTGGGGATATTGTTGTTCCTCCGCCAGGCAGCAGCGCAGACAGCGGCGGCGCATCGCAGTATGGGCTGGGCCGGAGAGCCACGTCAGCCCTGAGGTCACAGCTTGGTCCCAGACTCGATTATCTAACCCAGGGTGGGACGACTGGCGGTCACCGGCCCTGTTGCCTCCTCAGCCTGGGATCCACCCGGTGCACATTTATACATCGATCAGAAAACTGCAGTTATGTAATGATCTTGGTTATGCCACACATTCAACTGTTCAGTTCAAATTCAAACAGCAGTTCATACACACACACACACACACACACATATATATAAAAACAGATAATATATATAGTACCCAACTTTATGATGCAGGAGTCTCCCCCATGCTTTGCTCCTCAGCAGGCATATGTGGCTTAAAACCATAAAAACTTTAGAGCAACTGGATGTTGTCTGGGTAATTCAGGGAGACGTGCTGGGTACAAGGGTGTCCCACTATATATTTGTATTTTATTATGCACATATATACACATGAATCTCACCTCTCTGGAGCAAAGTCATCCAGATGGCACAGGGTTCTTTGTTTTCCAGACTGAACCGTTTCGGATATTAGCTTTTTATATTTTTTTTATTAATCCCGACTTAAACGCGTATAAGGAGGAGCAGAATGGTCGAAACAGGAGTGAAAAGGTCTTTTTAATTGGTTGGAGAGTCAAGTTGTAGATGAGATAATCTGGAAAGACCACATCCTGATGTGCACACATTTAAACAAATGGGTTCAAATGTCTCATGTTGATCTTGAAGAGAACACTTCATTTTATGTAGAATTTAGATTTGAGACCTAAAGCTGAACACATTAGCACACGTAATTATCTATGTCTCCTGAGCAGCATGTAAGATTTACTCATTTAATCATCACATTTTCTATCTGGATTTGACTCCATTTATCTCACTCAACCCCACAACCCCCCCACAGCTCCCCTCAGTCCTGCTGACAGTCAGCAGTTTAACAGAACAGTGTCTCACTTCATGAAGCCTTTGCGGTCCATGTGGGAAACCTGTACATTGCTGCAGCAGTCAAGGGTAGAACAGATTATTAAAGATTATTCAACTGTAAAACCAACAAATAACCTGAGATTCAAAAATACTGATTTTTGATAGATTCACTTCCGACTTACATTTCTACATGGACTCATACAAAAGTGTCTACTGCATATACAGAAATATGTCTAGATGTGCAAATGTGCACGCTATTCTAATAATCTTTAGTCAGAACTAACTTCAACTGTTGTTTGGAACTGGTAGTGAAATAAAAATCACTTAAAACTTGGAGATAAGAGAAGATATCAAAGCGCTAAGAAGCCTGAGAGATGGAGCTAAACACAAGTATAGACTGAATCATTATCTTTGTTTTCACAGGTTGATACATGAAGTGAAACTAGTAGTAACAGACGGGAGGACCTGTGCTGGGTCAGGCATCAATGAGTAGGACCCAGACACTTAAATGCCCCTTGTATAGGCTGAGCGCCATCTGCTGGTCATCTAATGTTACTGCACTTCCCAAACAGCACATTTGGAACCTGCGCTCTTGTTACCAGGAGATGTCACCCTGTAGTCGTCCACGGTTTCTGCTGCGAAGCACGCTGGAGGCTCAAGGGAGGCCTGCACTTAGCAACACCCCCAAAACTGCTTTCAGTGGCTGAATAGAAAACCTTCTTTGTGAGCTAAAAGCCTTCGTTTTTTACACCTGGCATCACACACAATAAAGAGGGTTTTACATCTTCACATCTGTAAATTGAGCCTTTAACGTGAGGTCTTTCCTCTGAAGAAAGCATGTGCCCACTGCGACGTGCCACTAAACTGCATCAAACCCCTGGACGCTGCAGTGAGCTTAACTTGTACATAATGAAACATAATGAAACATAATGAAACTGAACGCAGATGTGGTCTGACTGTTGCACCCTGTAAAATTTAAATTCTTGAAACTTCTTGGATTTTGGCTAATGTTTTCTTATTCCTTCACTTCACCACTGACAATAAAAGCAAAGCCACCACCAGAGACAATTAATTTAATAACAAAGATGAATAAGATGTGGGCACAATCAACCCTTCATTATAAAATACAGTAGTGAAACTCCTTCACCATTGTCTGAGCACCTGTGGACCACGATGAATCCAGCCTCATTTATTCCACCTGTTTCCAATTAATCAGGTCGGAAGCGAGAGCTTTGATTGGCATTAAAACATTGCACCGGAAACTCCAGGCAGAAGGAGGAAGGAGGACTGCGCTGGTCGGGTCAGCTGAAGCTAGACGAAGACATTTCAACATGCATCTGGTCCCATTGCTGGCTGCAGCCGTGAGGCTAGTTTTACGATAGATTAGGAATTAGAAACATTATCCAGCTCTGACTCTGGACGTTATTGCACATTTGGACTTTTAATGGCCTCTCCTCAAGTGTGATTTGATTGACTGTTCTTAGACCATCACCTTAACATGATCCATTAATATATCCTTATTGGAGCATTTCATGTGTTGCCTGTACTGCTTTGGCATCAAACCACCATCACAAGCGGCTGCATCTTGATTTATTATGTGTGTGTCCCGTCGACACCTTCAGAGAGATGGTTGGTGCACGTGCACTTTCCTGCCACTAGAGGGAGCCACCTGACATCAAAACGAGGCTGTCTTGGAACTGAGCAGCTAACAGTTTAAGACTGTGACCGTGATAAATAATACATTGATGCAAAATAGTGTTTCCCGCAATCTGGAAAAATACACTCATCATCAGCTCCAGGACCCAGGCTCCAGGACCCAGGCAGAGCACGAGGCACAGGACCCAGGCACCAGGCTCCAGGCAGAGCACGAGGCACAGGACCCAGGCACCAGGCTTCAGGCAGAGCACGAGGCACAGGACCCAGGCACCAGGCTTCAGGCAGAGCACGAGGCACAGGCTGAAGGTGCGGCCATCAAGCCGCTGAGGAGCCTTGTTGAGTTGATGTTTGTAGCTTGATGGTCTCTAGAGAAGTAAAATGCTTCTTGTACAACAGTAGTCTGGAAATCTTACCTTTTTATTTCCTCCAGGTGAACGGATGTTGTCTGTGCCGCACCTGGTGAAGCTCTGGGGCCTTCAAAACCAACCAGGCCTCGAGACACTACACCTGGAGACAGCTCGCGGGAGTAGCATGCGGAAATGGTGATCCAGCAGAGGTGGGGAAGGACACTCCTAATAAACAGTGCACGATTTCAAAATGGCGGCTTTGCGCCTCTGAAGAGGCACTAAAGACTCTTGCTAGACCTCAGGGACGCACTGAAGGCTTCCAGCTGACCTGCAGAGGCCGGACTTCATTTGACACGAGCTCCGGCAGAACGCCGGGAGCCTGAAGGGCACACACAACCACACCACTGTTGTGTTCAGGTGCAACATCCCCTTTCTGCTTGTAAGAGAACTTCCTCGCCTGAAGTTGGCGCACACGTTTGGTCCAAGTCGGCCTCGTTAACGTACCCGGTAGCACGACTGCTGCCTTCACTGACCCTCGTAAACTTTGGTTTGTGTAGTGACATCATAGAAATGGCCTGTTCAAAAGTTGTTTGTTTGTCTGGTTATGCATCTGTTGCTATAAAAGTCTTCATTGTGTATTTTCCCGCTGTATCTAAACATTGCTGAATAAAACTCGTCCTCAATCCTGATTGGATGCTTTAAAGCATTTAAGTTATATTTTAAGTCCTGTTCATGTGTTTCCTCCTCTGTTGCTCAAAGGCACAGAGGTTGGGAATGTCTCCCACTGTCGCCTTCACCTTTTGTCTCAATGACCTCAGGTTTATGGGACCGTGGCCCCTTGTGTCTGGCATAGTGGTTTTAGGCGTGAATTTGACAGAATTCTGACTTTCTTTTCTTGAGTTAAAAGTTGGAGAAAATATTAGGACTTGAAAATATTCTCACATTTTCTTGAAGAAACCTACCAGGGATGTTTTAATAAGAGTAAGCTAAAATAACATGTTTTGTAGCCTTCCACACCGTGCACTCCTGTGTCCGTGTGCACAGTCTCCCACATTCCTACTCTCGCTGCAGTCCCTGAATGCAGCGTAAGAGCCGCCCCGCTCTACCGGATTTCAGCCGGTAGTTAGTCGGTCTGCCGGTGACCGTCGTCCCTTAAACCCTCAGGACCCCCTGGATGTGCTCCCTGGCTCCCCCTGGCTCCCCCCTGGACGTGTTCTTCCTGCCACGGAGTGATGGAGCCGCAGCGGATCCTTTAGGAGCAGCCTGGTCCTGGTCCAGCCTGGTCCTCAGGGCTGCTGTGCAACAGGCACCTGCAAACTCACTGAAGGCTCATCGGCTTTGGGAGAACTGTTGCACGAAGCCCCGCTGCGATGTCCCTGCTGTGTGTCAGAGGTAAGGTCCACTTGTTCCTTCCCTTTATTTAAAAATGATAAATGAAACAAACAGACAAATAAAAGCTGTTCTGCGGGTATAGATAAGTTCATCCTTAACATTTCAGGATTTTTGTACAAGTATAACGAAACGATAAAATAGTATTATCACAGTCTTATCTGCCTCGTTCCACCTCCAACACGCAGGGGTCCTGTTCAAAGATGCACACAGTGAACAAACTTGTGTTTGTGTGGCCGGTGACCATTAGTGTGAATTCACTGTGTTGCATTCACAGGCCTAGATGGTGGAAATTAAAACAAGTGGTTGATGTGAAACACACTGCATGACTACGGTACTTGAACTGTGTCAGAAGTGACACACACGCACAGTTATAGCAAAGACTAAGACTCTTACGTGAGTGTGCGTGTGTAGTTTCAAATGAAGGGCACTATTTGGAGAGTGTATTTAATCGTAATTGGAACATTTCTTCACATTAGTGTTATGAATAAAATACATTGAATTACTGGCCTCTTAATTGTGTGTGTGTGTTTATATATTGTTGGGCCATGTTCTGTTTCTTTGATAATTTGATTTACTGAGTTTTAGAAAAGTTAGACTTGAATACTTAAATCCCTAAAGGGAGTGAAGATAAGGCTTACATACAACCTGGAGCTACATCTGATATTCTTATAACAGATATATATTGTTTATTTAAGTATGTTGGCTGATAAGTAACAAGAAAAGAGAAAAGCTAAAGACGCCTTTGAGGTAATTGAGAAAACTGCGTTTTTTACCAGAAACTGTTAAAAGTTGTGCATTTCTATGTGAGCATTTTTGAAATAATCAAATTTATATCACATATCAAAATGAAGCAGGATTTCATTTTCTTTAGCAGAATTTTATTGTTTTTCAACGTGAACAAGAGAGTTTGACATTTTGTCATATCAATAAAAAAAAAAAATAATTCCATCCATTCATCCTCAACAGAGAAATCCCTCCTCTGACCGCCTTGACATTACACACAGAAACTTTTCTCCATATTGTTCTGCATATAGAAACATGATTGATTAGTGATGCTGTATATGTTATTAGATATTTAAACTTAAACAGTCAGAGAGCGAGAGATGTACAATGCACCTGTGAAACTGGAGGCTGTGCAGTGATTGGGTCCAGGCAGGGTGACGTGAGAATGAACATGAAGTAAAGCTGAGCTGTAAGAGAGAAAGATTTGATGTAATGATTTTATGGTTCCTCCCTGAGCTGCCGTACAGTTGTTCTACTTCTTTTAATGCCACGACTGCGGCTGAAGACTCCCAGCTGTGAATGTTTAATGGGTTAAAACTGGATCCATAACATAAACCTGAATATATCTCGTGGAAAACAATCTTCTAGTATTTCTAACATGTTGTTAACGGCACATTTTCAGTTTTACATGCACAATTATTCATTTTCTATTTTGACAATTATTGTCAAGAAGTGTCTTTTTAAGGGTTTGAAACTAGGTTGTATAATGATGAAGCAGCACGTTTTACGTACTTTTCTGGTTGACATTTGGTGCATCGGGCTCTTTGTGTGCCGGACAGCAGTGACTCTGTATTTTAATGAAATTTTGATATCAAAGTAGGAATAAAGTAATGGGTGAAAAAAAAACCTGAATTAGCCTTTAAGAAGCTGCTAGTGCTTAATGAATATAATTTGTTTCAGTGGAAAGTTCTGGTGTCTCATGATCCTCTTACAAAGTCTTTCCTGCCCTGACAACCGTACGTTTCTGCGGGAAACGAGAGCCGTTCCTGTTACATATTTGATAAAAAATTCCTCTGAAATGTAAATATTACCTTCTTAAAATACATATAAGTTGAGCCCCTGAAGAGAGACGCTGGATCGTAAGTGGCAGTGATGTGAAACTGAATAAGATGTTGCTTCCTCCTGCCACAAGTACCGCCGAGGTCCCGTTAAGCAAGACACTTGACACTCTGCAGCTGCTCAAGTGAAGTGAAGTGGTTTCCGAGAGCAGGAGACTGCAGGTGTGAAACTGAAACAATAAGTTGTTGCTGAATACTAGCATGTGCATACAGACAGATAAAGTTTAGTTCATTAAAGGTAGAAAATAACAGATGCACCCACACTGCCACCAGGTTATTTAACATTCTGGCTCCTGTCCAGATTACAAATTGCTCCTCTTTCACAGACATGCTGATTGATTTTCACACCATCAAACTATTGTCTGCCTATCTCTACCTCTCAGCCTCTGGCCTATTGTTTCTCACTGATCGTTTTTGACCATTTCTCATGTTGTGGGTGTGAGAGCTGCCGGAGGCTGGAAGGCCACCGCCACCACCGAGCTCGCCCATTACAGAATGATGAGAACATGGAGGAGGTCGGAGGGGACGGAGGAGGTGTGGCACAGCTGGGTCGCAGTGGGCTCGGCCAAGTGGAGGAAAAAAAAGAAAAGAGACCCTCATTTAGTTTGATGTGTTGCAGAGATTGATGGAGAGTGTGGCTCATCTTCACCTGTATCAGTAAAACCTTGAGTGTTTCATAGCAGCCTGTTACAGACTAACCAGGCGTGCTCGCACCTCTGCAGTTACCGGGGGGTACGTGGAAGCTGCGCTAGTAACGCGCAAGTTATTTCACAATAACTTACCAACTTTGGTATTCGGACTCCCGGAGACAAGCCTCAGTTTACCACCAACCTGATGCAGCTGGAAGTTGATGAAGATGCAGAAAGACTAGCTGGACAAAAGACAACAAGCTAACAGTAAATACACGGGGAATGTTGCTGGGTGCTTTTTAAAATAAACTTTTGCTGTTGACTTTGGCTGAATCTTTTACACAATGATGGACGTTTTCCAGACTTTTGTTGATGTTATTATTTATGAACATGTGTGTTCAGTAGTTTTAGATCTTGGTCGACTCAGTCAAGTCTTAGCTGAAAGGTGCCCTGTGGAGATTTTGACCTCTAGTAGCAACGCTGCAGTCTTTTCATGATGATTTTGATGATACATGATATGGCTCTTATACAACTTGTGAGCTTGTATTTTGGATTTGGGGAGTCGAATAGTTAAAAATGTACTTGACTTTTATGTGGTTCAAGTCCTAAGAACACCGTTGCTAGTTGACTGATGATTGCCTCGTTCCTTTTTAAAATAGCGAATGATTTTGTGTTTTCTACACGTTGTCAAACTGGGAACGTGGACATGCTGGGCAGCTGCAGCTCACTTGGTGGAGTGGGCTGCTCAGTAATTTTAGGTTTTGTGATTTGATTCCCAGCTCTTTCTGTCCACATGCTGAGTTGTGCTTTTCATCTTTTCATGTCTGGGGTATGTGTGCGACTCTCAGTGACTCAACGTTATTGAAAATAGAAATACTTCACAACTCTTGAAATCCGAGCTATCGAATTAATACCACATCAGTGGGATGTTCTTGCTGCTTCTCTGTTTCGTTTTGTGTATGGCTTTGCAATGCTTCTGTTGTTTTCAAGTCATGATTTCTGCATAAGTGCGTTAACATGCACTTAGTAACCAAGTTACTCAGAGAACCCAGGTTACGTGTGTGATCAGAGAACACGTTTACATGCACAGAAGTAACCTGGTTACTATAAAACCATGTGTCTGTGCAGCAGGTCGGTAATCCCTGTCTGTCGTCTTCTGTCATGCACATACTTGTTAAAACCTGTTTACATAGCCAACAAGTGTGCGTTTCTCCAAAAATAAATCTACCTGGGGATATCGTTGTTACATAAAGCAGGTTTTCTCGTTGAAATGCTCTGGTTCTTGAGTGCGGTGCCACTTTGGTTGATCTTAAGGCTCAGGTGAGGGGCGTTCAAAGCATCTGACTCTGACACCACAGCTTGCATCCCGTCTCATAGCAACAGTGAAAGGTGGTAACTTCTCAGCATGAAGATGCTCTTTCCCAAACCGTAACCGTGAGCTGTTTATGATGTGACAGTGTTAAGTTTGGGTTCAAATTACTACTTCGTTAAGGTTAGGGGACCTTCGTCGTCGTTATGGTTACAATAATAAAAGAGGCATCACTTCCTTTGTCAGCTGCTTAACAATCCCTGATCACAGAATCTAAATTTGGAACTTTCTCTGACTTGTACTTTGTGTCCTATTGATTTCCCAAATAATTATGTTTATGATGTTTTTATGATGCTTATGTTTTATGTTGTATATGACGTGTATGGTTGTTGTTGTTTGACATTCTTTAAAGCTCTGTGCAAAGCAACTTTCCCTAGGGGCAATAACTGATTAATTAAGTCCTTCATTCAAAGAAGGGGTTAGGTAAGGGAACGATCCTGGTCATGCTTTAAAAAACACAACGTCCACTGGTTTTGTTGACCCACACATCCACCATGACCTCCTCCCTTTGTGACTTTGTTACAGAGCAACAAACCTGACTTTCTCCTTTTGCTCTCATCATAATTATTATGCTCCTGCTAGAGAGCTTTGTCCCTTTGACATAAAGAAATGTCTGTTGCCGAAACGACTAGTGCTGATGTTCTTCTGTGGTGACAGTCTCTGCTTTTAAGACAGGTTGGCAACCTTTACTAGGAAAAGAGCCATTTTTGGCCACAAAACAAATCTGTGTTACTAATAGGTCTAACCTGTTCACAAGTGGTGCAAGGTCTGACAGCTTTTTTTTTATAAAGTATACTGAACATTTTGAGAGATAGTTTTGTATCATCCTCCTGACCAATGACAAACTCAGCTGACCAAAGCCAGAGTTTGTGTTTTTAACCCCGGCTGCACCAGATGAGCCCCGGATTAAAGGAGCCCAGACCTTCCATCTCTCTGAGCGAAACGCAGTCAAACCAGAGGAGAGGCATCCTTGGTTTCTTGAGTGCTGCGATACTTTTCAGAGTCTATTTTCAACCTTCCTTGTTCCTTGTTGTGTCGAGGGCCCTTTAGAGCCTGCGTGGTGGCGGGCAGGCCTCTGAAGAGAGTGAATGGCTGAAGAATGAAAAGCCGAAGATGGGAGGACACCGCCTCTGACAGCTCAGTCAGTACCCACACTCAAGCTATTTCTAGATGGCAATTAGCAGTAGAATAAATGCATGCATGCATACATAATAATGTAATGGTATTGAATAATTTACAGAGTGTTGAGTCAGGCTACTGCGAAGAAGTAGCATTAGGAGAAATTAAATTGCCATAATGGGAGATAAATACATGCAGGTGGGCTGCTGGTCATGTCCAGATAGCAGCGAGAGATTCAATCTCTTCTTCACTTGTGCAGGTCAGCACAAAAAGTCATTTTTATTTTGTAATGCAAGATGAAGGCCCGATGTGGATCCCCAAAGGAAAGCATTTTGTAGGCCACCAGATGCCATAGGTAAGTAGAGTAGGTGAGGACAGACCAGGTCAGTAAACACACCGCAGGCACACTGTGCTGGAATGACAGGGACACAAGTAAAGCTTCAGCGGCCCGTCTGGGGAGAGGAAGGGGGTGAGGCGGGGATAGAGAGGGAATAATCCCCAGGCCATCTGCTGCTTTTGCTGTCGTGTGTGTGTGTGTGTGTGTGTGTGTGTGTGTGTCGGGCTGTGACTCACGTGGGACAGGGAATTCACTCCCTTTTTCTCATTCCCTACTTTTCATGATAATGCTACTTCCTGGTATCGGACTCGCCTGCCTCCGACAGCCTCTCCGTAGGACTACACTTCATCTTTGCTGCTCGCCACTTTGCTGACGTTTTCTCCAGGATGCTCAAAGTGCTCCTGTCCTTTCAGGCTGTTTAATGATGTTCACGACTCAAATGGCTTTTTTTTTACTAAAATTACTAAATAAATTAACCACAAAACCAGCCGACGTCATTTTATGGAAGGACTTCAAGTCAATCAGTCATAATTTAAAAGAACGGAAGATATTAAATTATAGAGTTGTATTCAAAAGCAACCGACAAGAGAGATGACAAGAGGTCCTTAACATGCGCAGAATTTTTTTTAAATTGAACAAATATAATCTGACAATAACTTGACAAACTCCGTCTGCTGATGTAGATTTTATGACGTGACTAAAGTCCCAGAACAGCTACTAAATGGACCTCGTAGATAATTAACTCCCGATGGAGATCCTGACCTTAAATGGGTTGAATACTTAAATACAGTAAAGAGACAAGAGGAGTCTTTAGTCTAAGCCCAGAAGGAGATAATGTGAAACTAAGAAACGACCAAGCCCAAGAGTCGAGGCTGGTCTTGGTTTAGTGCTACAACATCTTCAATATAGCGTTTTTAGAAAATCCCGTTGGAACATTTCAGTTTATATATTTTTTCTTTAAACAAAAACATATAACGAGAGAAAACATTGTTGAATTGTGACCACGATATCTACTGAGCATGACATTTTAAACTTGTGGTGGATATGTGATGTGATGGTGTTTTCGAATGAGCTTAAACATATCTATGGATTTCTGTACTGGAATTCATTTTTATTATCTGTGTTTATTGTCTTTTTTGTACAAATATAGTAACAATCGTACACTACACACACATTTCTCCACACATATACATGCAAACATACATACAAAGTAGAATAATAATAATAATAATAATAAAATAATACATAAAACAGCAGGAAAGCATAAATGTCCTTCACCTGTATTATGTTGTTTGTAGTTGATATGCACATATATTCTATCAGGAGTATATTCAGTACAGATTGTGCATTTCAAAATCCATCCACCTTTACAAACGGTATATTACGTAACTATATTGCAAGGTTTAGTAATTATCCACCAACATATACATCAATATCAATACGTCTGCTCATTTCTTTTGTACACAACATGTTTCAGCCTCTCAACACATACCTGTTGCTCAGGCCTTAGTATGCTAGTTGGTATTAGTACCTTGCTTCTTGTTTATTTAGTATTTTGAAAGGGGTGAACTGTATGTGTCTACAATAAGGAGCCAGACTGTCTACATAACTGAAACAGTGAGAGGATGTAGGACAGTAGCATGGATGCTCAGGTTATATTGACCAACACACACACACACACACACACATGCATGTACAGGCACACGGACGCGGGACCAGATCCACTGTGGTTGTGTTTATTAGGCTGGCTTGGCGAGGTCTGCAGGGGCTGTCGCTTAATGGAAGTGAGAGGGTGTTAATGACATGGCCACCAGGTTGCCAACCTCCACACACTCAAACCCACCGTGAGTCGAAGGACTAGAGCTAAAAATAGAGCCACCGTCTGGCCTCTGGTAATGACACTGCTCCAGTCCACGCTGGTCTGCCTGCTGAGCTTGTCTGATCCGCTGCTCCTGTTCAGCTCATTTGTTTCAGGTGTCAGTGGCCCCGAGAGAAATGAATGGGTGAAGAACGCAATATTAAAGTTCAGCTTGATAAGTAAGTTTTTTTTATACATGCAGAGACATTCTTTCCCCTTGCACACCTACTGTACGTGGAGATCGACGTCAGAACAGCTGGTAGGGATTCAGTGACTTGCTCAAAGACACCTTGGCAGCATCGAGTTTTAAAAACCCAGCAGGGGGTTTTCCACCACTTATCACTGTAATGAAGCCGTCTCCAGAATCCTGACAGACTCCTCTGTTTTGTTTGTTCAGAAAGCAGAGGTCATGATTTTAGACTTGACAAAATCAAAGAAGACCTGCAACTCGACTTGGACTTTAACACCGATGTCTTGTGACTTCACGTGCACTTGAGTCTTTTGATACCCCCCCCCTGAGCCCAAAGATTAAAGAGTACGTTTTATATGAAACATGCACACTCCATTCTGTTGTGGTGCTGCTTAATAGCACTATAAAGGTAGTGCCGGCACTACTTTGTTATGAACGTGTGAATTTCAGTTGCACTTGTTTCAACAAATACATACAAATTGAAAGATTTTGATTAATTTGATTTGATTAAATGGCATAGTATAATTACTCTGTTGTTAAAATGGCATTGCATTTGGTGAGGAGCACATTGTGACTTGTTTAGGACTTAGTCTTTGCACTCACTTGGGACATGAGTGCAAAGACTTCAGACCCACTTGTGACTTGCAGAACCATGACTCGGTCTCATGATTGTATATATTTACCGAGCTCTAGGATAGCTGTGGATGGAAGTGACAGTCGTTCTGTTGGTCAGTGCGCCCATTTTGGTCGAGACTGAAATATCTCAGTAACTATTTGATGCATTGTGATGAGATTTGGTATCCATGGTGCCCAGAATATGAATCACAGGGGCTTTGGGGATCCCTTGAATTTACCTCTGTTGCCACCAGCAGGTCAAAGTTTCTACGTTTCCAGTGACATATATCTACAGCTGGATGGACTGACACAATGATGAATCCTACAGACTTTAGTGAAATCCGCTACAGACATTTATGTTTCCCACAGGATAAACTGTTGTGACTTTGGAGATCTCCTGAAGCCACCACCAAGTCTATATATATAATTTCTATTTGTCAGATATAATGTTTTGACCAAATACCTGTAAAACTAACCCAAAACATTCCCATCAGCCTCAGCTGTACTTGTGTTTTGTGCTAATTATGATAGCTTGCTAACATGCTAAACACGGTCATGTGACATTAATCCAAAACCATTCCAGAAGAAAGTGGTTGAATCAGTGAAATGTTTAGACATAAACACAGTAAAAGTCTTAGACCCCCGCGTGGGCTCTCGCTGTATGTGGCTGGTTTCAGCGAGGTAAGACTCCCGCTGAACAAGCTGGGGAGTCATCACCTGTGAGGCTTCAGAGGCTCAAAAACGTCTTTAACTCACAACTCAGGGGTTATTTCCGCCCCTGAGCTTCAAAGCCTCACTTTCACATGTCACTTCAAAGAGATGAAACCAGAGCCACCAGAGCAGCCATTCAGTGGTCGCAGTCGGAGCTTCGACCTAATGATAGAGAAGAATGTCATCGGTGGAAATAATCATTTGGGCTTTGTTATATTGTCAGCTGTGATTGTTTCTTCAAAGTGCGGCTAAAATTACAGTCTATATTGATGTGGCTGCTGGGCCTGTGCAGAATTTGGACATGGGTTGCCAACACTTGCGTTCACTGTTGATGTAATTTTGTGACAGAGAACATTGGATGCTTAATATGTTTAGCCTGGTCACATAGAAAATACACACATGTTCAAATCTGATCACAGTTGCAAACAAACCAACAAGTTAGCCAACCTTATTTTAGAATAATGTTTTACTCAAACTGTTACACATTCAGTACAATTTACAGACCGACTTTCTGCTTCACCTTTGACCAGACATACTTGTCGTATTTGTAGAGACGATGGTCAAAAAGACAAAAATAATACCATAGTTGTAATAAAACTGAGGAGAAACCTCTTCACTTCCTCTTGAGAAAATGTGTGTGTGTGTGTGTGTGTGTGTGTGAGTGTGAGGAGGACTGGCTGTGTGTGTGTGTGTTTGTTTAAGCTTTGTAAGCGCTGATCACAAATCCTGACTCTGTTGTTTGACTAATGTCTAAAATGAAAATATTGTTAATTTTTGGTTTATTAAATCAGTGAAACCTCTAATCGCATTCTGCAATAACACAGCTGTATTGTAAAAATGTATTTCAGCCGGAAGTGCACTAAAACATAATTATTTTGTAAAACATATTAATAGTTAGCCATCTGTAGCAAACACAGGCATTACAGATGTGCCTATGACGTCACTATTCTCATACAGAACAGCTCTTCAGCAGCAGGTTTAATCTGATCCATGACTTACCACATCAACATCAGCACCAGTCGTTTTCACCGGGGATTTTCTCAACATCAAAGCACTCCAAAAAGCTTTGGATGCTCCATAAGGTCAAAAGTTAGCTGCTCATAATTCTTGCTGATCAAAAAGTGTTTCTGCGTTCTTTCATGGCCCATTCTCTTTGGTATTCACCCACAGTACAATACAGCAGGGTCTGGTAGATTGCAGCCCTGCTTAAGGCATTAGCTCTGGGGGGGATTATCCCACCAGCCAAACGCTCGGTCACCAGCAGCACGCATCCTCTCATACAATCACTCCGGCGGACACGTGTCTGATATCTGGCCTGCTTTACTACCTCTGATCAGGCTCACCCTCCCTGCGGCCCACAGGGATGCTGACCTCTGCTATGGACTGAAATGTGACACTTATTGTATTGTTTTATGTAACTGAATGACTGCAACTGTGTAGAAATCCATTGATTTGATGTTTGAACAGGAAACTGGATCATTTACTCATTTTATTTTAAAAGTGTTTGTCTGTTGATCAATGTGCAACCTTCCTGTTAAAAACAAGAAAAAAAAATGAAAGGAAGTTGTTGGGACCAACACATTAGGCAATGTGTGTGTGTGTGTGTGTGTGTGTGTGTGTGCGTGTGTGCGTGTGTGTGTGCGTGTGTGCGTGTGTGTGTGTGTGTGTGTAGTGGCGTTTCTCATGGGTTTAGAAATGACTTATGGTGGTCCAGTTTGACAACATTTGAGAATCAGTTGCAAAACATCATTGCATTCACAAGGTAACGTTAAGGTAGTATTTTTTCCAGGCTTTACAACTGCACATGAATGCCCCATTCTGACAGACTTTCTAAAAGATCCGCATGTTAAACAACGTGTCACTGCAGACCACTAAATAAAGATGTCACCTCACTTATCCAGGACTGTCCATACATAATGAGATCTTCCTAGTAAGCCACTGACAGTTGTAAGTCTGATCCAAAGTCAGATCTTCTCAAATTTATGTCTGAAGTTTGGAGGTTCCCATCTTATGCATCCACACTAATGGCCAGAGCTGGTGTAGGCTTAGCTCCAGTTACAGTTATAATACAAAACCACCAAATACCAGAAACATAATCTCCAACAGGACTGACACGAGACTTATACAGGTTTGATAATAAGTAGAAGTATATGACATCCTTATACCTGTCTCCTGTTTTACTCGTGACATTGTGCTTAAACATCCCGTCACTGCCGTTGACTTTAAGCGTCCATTAAATGTCTGATGCTGCTGCTAACCCTGAACAAGTGTTGACAGACACCTGTCCTGTTTTCTTGCGAGACACCCTAACAAGTTCACCTGTGGAGAATCATCCCGAGTGACGTTTCTCCTCTTTGTAAAGAAACACATCTCTGGATTCATTTTTAGGCTCTTGGTGCTTCTGGTCTTGATGTGCTGCTTGATAACGTGTGACCACTGTGAAACATGCTGGTGCTCAGAATAAACTGTGTGATGCATTATATCAGAGTGTGACAGCTGGCATCTCTCAGCCGTGTAACGCCAATCTCAGAGAGTCACAGAAAAATACAAAGTGTGTATTTTAATGCCAGTTCAGTGATAAAAGCATTCTTCTTCAGTAGCTGTGATATTGAAAGTAATTGACATTGTCTGCTGTGGTTTGAAGTTGTATTGTTCTTAGAAACATTCAGTAACAGAGCTAAGAGCAGCGCTTTTATTTCTGCAATGTGACACTTTTATTTACACATTTTCACAATAAGGATAGAAGGAAGGAAGGAAGGAAGGAAGGAAGTCATACAATCACAAGTTTGTGCTGCTGAGATTTAAAAACCTTCTCAAGGGGCTTTTAAAACATCCCAACGCAAATAAAAACTAGACAGCACATCCGCACCAGCTTCAGTGATGCTGCTCACAGTCTGACCCTATTGCCCACTTAACTAAAAACAATTAATTGCCACCCTGGGATCAATAAAACTCAAACTAAACTGTCATTTTTCCTAAACTTTCATAGGAATGAAGGATGGTGCATTTTACAAAATGATTTAATATTGTTCATGAGCGAGTCGAATGACCGCTGCTAGTTCAGACAAGGCTTTAATAGCAACGGTGTAAATGTTTTTGGAAAACAACAGCAGAAGAGACATTCTCCCTTCAAATCAAACAATTTAATCCTTTATAAATATCACAGTTATGACGTTTTACGTTTTCAGGTGTATTTTTGTGATCATTTTAGGGCTTTATTAGAAAGATAGTAGAGGGGTGACAGGAAACGTGGAGAGAGATGGTGGGGAATGATATGCAAACCAAGTTCCAGGTCGGCCACCAGAGCACCCCAAAGGCTAACTTCTAATAACAAGTGTTGCAGTAGTTATTCACCAACATTTAAATAGATTTTTCTGAAAGACAGTTTGAGATTGCAAAGACTTCCAGGAGCGAGTGGAACAGTGATGGGAGGAGTTTGGTTTCTATGGTGCA
This sequence comes from Nannoperca australis, assembly GCA_036023655.1. NCBI lineage: Eukaryota > Metazoa > Chordata > Actinopteri > Centrarchiformes > Percichthyidae > Nannoperca > Nannoperca australis. The sequence continues at coordinate 3,787 of JAVQJD010094785.1, read as the reverse complement.
CAGCATTGCCACTGTGTTTATGTGTGTTCTTAACCCTTCTTCTCTCTGTGGCTCGTGCTCTCTGTCACATCACTGTGAGTTTCTTTCACAGTGTCAGGCCATTCACACATTTGTCAGAGTTGGCATTCAACCAACGAGGCCACCGAGGCTTCCTGTGATCCTCCGCCAAGCAGGCACGAGTGACACACAAAGCAAGCTGTGCTGACAGCCTAAGACAAATGACCTGTTAACCACTTAACCCTCACTGCGAATTGTTCCCTGTGTCTGTCTCTCTAATCGAATCTCACACTTTTGGTCTGTGATTGAATTAGCGGATTGATCTCCCTTAGTGAGAATATGCATTTAAACCTAATTTAAATAACGTAATTGCTTTAAAAAGGCAATAATTGTGTATACTGCTGGATAGTTAAATGACTTTAACACATCTCCTGGGGGCTTAATTGCATTACAGATCAATATCAGCGACTTTCTTTTTAGCCTAAAGCCCAGCACACATTGGCATTTCGAGACTTTCTGCGCTGCATTGTGTGTGAGGTCTCACTGCTGTTGCTTTAACAATTTCTTTAAAGATTTCTTAATTTTTTCTCAACATTCAACATTATTGTGGGTTTTGGAGACACAGAACCATTGTGTTATCTCTACAAATGCAATGCTGGCTTAAATCTGATTCGTAATAGCAGTGGTTTTCAAACTTTCTTTGGTCATTCCCGACGTTTGGATACCTCAATAGATATTTATTGATCTCCGTCAGGGAAATTCACATTACATGATTACAAGAAACAGTCTGAAGAGGTAGAAAACACATAAAGAGCTTTGAAACGGCTCCAACAACCACAGTTACTGAAATAATTCTGCTCCACGTCTGTCATAAGCAACGCATCTATCCACCCACAGGATAAACTATTAACCATTTCCCATCACTGACGTGTCATGTCAATGAATGGCTCCGGGGTTTAAGTCAGTTAATACTTATGAGTTGAGCCCGATGTCTTTTCACAACTCGTCTTCATGCTTGTTGATTCACACTACATCCATTACCTACACACATGGTTTTATACTTTAATGTTGGGCTTACTGAGAAGCACAACTGCCACTGAAATAATAACGAGGCTAAATATAAAAGCCTCAATGTTTTTCTTAAAATCCACAATAGCTACAGTTAAACATGCCAAGCTAAGTGCTGTGACTGTTTACAACAGCTCCACATGAAATATTCTTCATTAATTGTTTACTGGTTTATTAAAAACATTAGTAACATTTCAATGTTTGATAGTTTTTGCTAATGGATTCATCAAGCACCATGAAGTCTGAAGTAATTCTTTATATATTTATTGATTTATTTATTTAACAACATATCTTTTGGCACATTTTCCTGGTTCTCTAATAGAGAGCCTCCGTTGTTGGCATTTATGAACTACACAGATGATCTACTCTACGTATTGTTCTCATGTTGTTCATGGTGTCTGAACACAAATACTTCAAGACAGAGGTTCTAAGCTGTTTTCAAGGGCGTCAGCCTCTTAATTTACCACAAAGTTAAATGATTGCACTTTATGTAAAGCTCTTATTTGGAAGTCGCTTTGGATACAAGTGTCTGCTAAATGCCTGAATAGAAATAGAGTAGATGATGTGTCATGCATTTCTCATAAAGCATTTGAAATATTCTGTGTTCTCGTACCTACCTGCCCTCAGTTAAGTCCAGTGTTGAAGCACACAACATAAAGAATTGATGCAAGAAAAGAAAGAAAGGAAGAAGCAGGTTAAAGGGTGAAAAAACAATCCTACAGGGTTCATATACTAATATATACTAATCTGTCTTTTCTCATTTTCTTTTCCAGTGAAGAAAGCCAAACTTCACGGGCCTCCAGGTAAGATATCATAGTGAATATCTGTTGATGTTATGTTGAGTGGTGTGGTCTTGATGGTAAGAGGGACAGGAGTTACATGTGGCTACAGCTGGGAGTTTACTTTCCAGTTTGTGGAGGATTTCCTTCCGTTGAGATATTGTTAAATGTTTTAAGCCTCTACTAAAGTTAGGTTTTTTGTTTTAGAGATGGCTAAATCCAAAATCAAAACGACACACTCAGAGGACAGTTTTCTCTAAGTTTTGACAGAGTCACACCTGTGTAACTGCTTTTAAAAAAAGCTGTGACTTCCCTTACCGAAGCAATACAGGTATAATGTTCATAATGTCCAACGTTGACCTGATGATGGCGCTAGAGGAAAGTTCTTACAGTTCATCCTGAGGGGAACATTCATTTCTGTTCCACATTTTATAGAAATCCAGCAAATAGTTGTTGAGATATTTCAGTCTGGATCAAGCTGGTGCACTAACCAACATGGCTATTTATAAAGCCATAAAATAAGTAAAACAAGGCTGAATTCTGATGAAATGTACGGCAGAAACTTTCAGTCTAGTTTTTAATACTGGATTCTGGTCAGTACTCAGTTCTCATGGGAAAAACAGCATCAGTCATTTGAATGAATGTATTTCTGTGTTATGTAAATACATTCATATTATTTCTTGATGTCAGCAACTTGGATTTGCAAAAATGAAGCACTAAGAAAGTTGCAAGTAGTGTTTAGCTGTTATAGCTGTTAGGCAGGAGTACTGGAGTCTGCTGTTGGTATCGCACATCCCACCAACAGCCATTAGTGATGATGGGTCATATTGACCCAGTGGCCCATTGTTTTGACCCAGTGTCTTCTCCACAAGGTAGCACAAGGGTTAAGAATAACCAAATCGGTCAGAGTGTAGTTGCACTCCCCAGATGTTGGTGTTTGTATGCATGTTCTGTACATATGCAGTGCTTCTTGCAAAGCCCATATGAATCTCTCCCTGGTCATGTACTTGGATGTCTTCACTTTTACAGAGGACAACAAGCTTTTACAGAACAGCACCTCCTCAGGGATGCAGCATCAAAGTGGGACTCCGTCTTCACCTCCACCTTTCTTTCTTTCTTTCTTTGCGTCTTTTTGACTTAAAATGTTTTGCCTCTTGGCTGGCTGCAGCTGTTCATCCCACCTTCTCTCCAGGCGATGATGAGTGGAGAACAGCAGCGACAAGTTGGAGAATGGAAAGTCAAGCCAGAGGAGGAGAGAAGAAAATCAATAGATCATCACAGACAAAGGGCCACCTGCTAGCCTGAAATGACAACGTGTCACCCCGGCATAAAGGAGAAGATGGAGACAAATCCCTCAGTGTCTTTATGAGACAGAGACAGACTCCGGATACAGGAGATGATTTGTCACTGACAGCCTCCGGCCACTGATCGCAGAGCAGATTTTCAGAGCGGAAGGAGGAGATTTGATTGGCCTCCCCAGGGTTCATAAAACAGGACATGAGTTATGGTGTTGCTACCAGACAGTTACAAGAAGCAACATGTCTGCTTTGTGCGTTAGTGTGTCCTCAACTCAAGTTACATGATAGTTAGTCAGTAAAACAAACGACAAAGGATGACCATGACAGGCTGTTAATGTCCTGCATTAGCTGGCCAGCTGATCAGTAACGTCCAATCGTAGTAGTTCTAGAAATAAAGATTTACCTGAGGCTTTTTGGCAAATTAGTTTTTGTGAAATGTATCATTTAAAAGCAGAGCTGGAGCACGACAATGACGACGCTAGCTTAGACGAAGAGAAGTTAAGTCTGATCTCAATTTAGGAAGATATGCTGACAGAGCAATTAAGAGATGAGAATATTAACACACACACACACACACACACACACACACACACACACACACACACACACACACACACACACACACACACACACACACACACACAG
>JAVQJD010094783.1:0-32132 GCA_036023655.1 Nannoperca australis | reverse complement strand
TGACCTCCCACATCATGAAGGCCCTGGAAAGACTCGTCCTGGAGCAGCTCCGGCCCCTGGTCCAAACATATTCGGACCCTCTACATTCTACACCCTCTATTTTCTACTGTTTGTTATTCTTTTTTCAATAACTTTGAGCATTGTAACTGTATCAAAAAGCAATTTCCCTTCTAGGATTAATAAAGTATTTCTGATTCTGATTCTGATTCTGATTTACCTAATCTAAGTACCAGCACAACAATGTAAAAATACTCCCTTAAAAGTCCTGCATTCAAAATCCTACTTAAGTTAAGGTACAATATTATAAAATGAAATTACGCACTTATTCTTTAAATATTTGTGAAATATTGGAAATCACTCTTTGGTGGAACTGCTAACAGCTCAAAGACATTTGAAACGTGACAAAATGCCCCACATAGACACTGGTTTTATGTAAGGGGTCACAACCCTTAACATAGTTTAGTATTTGATATGCTTACATTATGTGTTTTAATGTAAAATCTTAATTTCAAAAATTACATGTATCAATAGCTATGAGATACATGTAGAGGAGTAAAACGTAAAATTTTGCCTCTAAAATTAAGTGGAGTAGAAGTTTAAGTAGCATAAAATGGAAGTATCTCAAAATTGTACTTAAGTACAGTACTTAGTTATTAATACCACTGAAAGAGATGCATATTCTTTGTTAATAATATCTGGTTTTGTAGCTGGTTGAGTAATGTGCTTTTTCTGTGCTGTATACTACTATCTGCTGCTGCAGTGACGTTCCCCACTCTGTAAAATGTCTCATGTGCCGTCTGTTGTGTTAGTAATCATATTGAATGTTTCTTATGGAATTAGGGTCTGAAAACACTTTAATATGATGCCACAGCTACAGTCCTGTCTGTTATCCCCCTCAGGCCTAATGTCCCCCACCCTGGCTCCCACCGTGGCCCCAGCGCTGGCTCCAGCCTTGGCTCCTGCTCCGGTGCAGAATGACCTCCTGGAGTCGGGCTTTGACGTTCTGGGCTCCCTTACATCTCCAACGCCACATGTACCTGTTGCAGTCACAGCAGTACCATTAGAACCTGGAACCACCACACCGGCACCCTCTGGTGGCTTCGATGCTTCAAGTAAGTGGATCATATGTTGTAAAAGATTTATTTTTAGATTTTTTTGTTTTTTAGAAACATTGCCATGCCTTGTGAAATGTGAAATATTAGAGATTTTCAAAAAAACATTTGATGATATTTTCACAGGTCTTCCTCTTAATTAAAAGCATCAATCTGCTCTGGTTAATTAAAACTGAGCTACCTTAACAATGGCTTAGTTATCTTAGTTATTCCTGCTGAGAGCTTGATTACTGCATGAAGGACACACTGACGTGCTGCTGTCACTGTCCTCCTTATTTCTGCTGACTGCTTAACTCCTCGGCACTGCTACCTCTCTTGCAATAGTTTTTCTTTTTTCCCCCTCAATATCTCTTTTCATGTACTTCTCACAGTTTCTCAAATCCTGTGCTTTCTCCACCTCCACCTTCCGCTCACCCCACCCCGTCTCTGCAATCTGTCTTTCCACTACACGCTTTTTCTCTTCTGGTCCATTTTATTTCTTTCTTCACCCTTAACCACACCCCTTCCACTCTGCTGGGTCATTGCTTGCTTCTTCTAATCTGTAATTGGTGAGTTCAACCTCGCAGTGCATCGCAGCATGTGCAGTTTGGACAAGTTTCCCCCTCTGTGTCTTTGCATGTTACAATATGACCCCTGACTGTCTCCTGCATGAGACAAGACTTACTGTATTGTTGTTTATGTTTGTACAATGTATCTTTATTTGCCAATGGTCTTATAGTAACCACATCATCAAGGCCTGAGTCTGCAGGTTTTCATTCCACTCCTGCAGCACTGCAGCAACACCTTTCAGTTAAATATTTTTCCATCACACTGTAGCACAAACCCTTACTTTTGAGTACTACAGAGGTCAGAAACATAAAAGATTTCCTTTAAATGGAGCGACGCCTGCAAGCTTGTTCAGGTAGTCAACTTGAGCTGCATACCTCACTTTCCCTAACCATCTACCAAACACACCCTCTGCATCAATATTTCAGCCTGTTCTTTCAGTTTTTCCCACCACCACCCCAGCATCCACTTGCAGGCTCTGGTTGGGGGGTTTAAGATATAGGGTGAAACTTCTACTACAGTTTTGCAATTATTCAGTGGTGGAAGCCTGTTAATTAGGCCCGGAAAGCCTCTAAAACTATTAAAATCATGTATTTCTACATTACATACCTTAGTGCATTGATTCCTAACCAGGGGTACTTGTACCCCAGGGGGTACTTTTGCAGTAATATCTATGTGCAAACAAACAGGGAAATCTAAACAGTATTGGATAACTGGTGGAAATAGTTATAATAAATATATGGATAAATAGTTTAAATAACTTGCTAAAAATAACGGATAAATTGAGATAGTTAGCTAAAAGTAGTAGATTAAGTGTTGAAATTGTTAGCTAAATGTATTTAACAGGTAGTATGAAATAGTAAGTTAAAAGCAATGAGGTAGCATTACAAATACAGCTCTCCCACGGGATAAGAAACAGTTCTTGACCTAACCCTAAAACAAAGACAGTTCAATTGTAATCATTCAATTCAAATTATTACATTTGGAACATGACATGTGGTGTTGATGTGAGACAACCTCATCCAACCTGCAACAACACAGTGCTTCTGGAGTGGTTAGTTGGGATGAAACCCTCTAAACTCTTTGGCCTTGATGACACCTGGTTCAAAACCAGTGCTTTATTCCAAAATCAGCCAGTGAGATGTGACTATGGAAACTGGTGACTAGCCAAGTGAGTGCAGTTGCTGTAATAATAACCCTTTGAATGCTCAAATGTATTTACAGTACAGTCCTACATTGTGCATGCAATGCAGACCTGACTACTGATGCTGTCACACCTGGATTGACCCCTTCACCGTACCGTCTGGTCTCACATCTGTCCTCTGCTCGTGTTATAGCTAGATTAGAGATTTGCAGGTTTGTAATCCATGTTGTTTCTCTGATGTCCCACCATTCCCGCTCTCTCTTCAAGTGTTTGATGGATTAGGCGACTTGCTGATGCCCGCCGTAACTCCCCAGAGCACTGGGGGCAGCACTGCTGGAAGCACAGCAGGAAGCTTGGGAACTCCCGTTGCAGCAGGAGGCACTGTAGCCGCCACCCCACCTCCTACCAAAACCATCGGAGGAGACCTGGACTCGTCACTGGCCAACCTGATTGGAGGTAGACTGCAGCTTCTGGAGCTCATTCATTTCAGTTTATGATAAATATTTAAATAGAAATTCAACTAATTGTTCCTTTTTTTCTTTTCAGACCTTGGAGTAAAGAAAAAGTAAGTGGGTATTTAAAGATATTAATTATATATAATATAAAGCATGATGCTTGTGTATGCTTATAAAGAGGCGTAGCACTCTCAAATTGTGGTGTCTAGATTTCAACATCCATTCATTTTTGGTCATGAGAAACTTGAGTAGATTAAATGAGCTATTAACCTTTTCCCATATGTTGTTGTTAAAATTCATTTGAATGATAAGTGAGTGTGGGAAACCTGTGTCTCTCTGTGTAGATCACTGCATGTCACATCTATTAACCAACAACACTCTAGCCATTAGCAGTATAATGGGCCTGAGGTGTATCCTGTGTTTGATTTGCTTTAGGGACCCACAGGGTGAGAAGAAGCTGACAGGAGGCGCCAACTGGATGCCAAAGGTAGCTCCCACAAGCTGGGGCACACCGGGAGCCCCCATGGTGAGAACAGCACAGGCACCACACCCCCCACCATAAGGTCACACTCCAAACAGCAGTTTTGCTGCAAGTTTTAGAGCTGAGTTTAGATCTGTGCCTTCTACCACTAATTTCTCTTGAAAACAGCAAAGATAAACATGATAAAAGCAAAATTTGTTATTGTTCATTATTACAATGATACCCTCTTATCGTCTTTTTCCTGTCTCTGTAGGCTGGCGCCGCCCCTGGAGCTCCTGGGGCACCAGGAGCAGCTCCACCTGGTGCAGCCATGGTGCCACCGATGAGTGCACAGCCTGGGTTTGGCATGGTGAGTTTTCTTTTTTTTGCTGTGAGCCTTGTGCTCACTGCTGTATGTAGATTATTATAACATCCAGACCACGTCAAAGGTTAAAGCTATTAATCTGCAGAGCTTTCAGAAATCCCAATCTGCTGTGTTATACCTGTTTTACCAGCCTCCTGCAGGAGGACCTGGAGCTCCCGTGATGCAACCCATGATGGGGCAGCCTATGATGGGACAGCCCATGATGAGACCTCCCTTCACTGGGGTGGCTGGAGCTGCACCCGGAGCAGCTGCACCAGGAGCAACGGTAATCACTACTACAGCTTTCAGTTTTTATACATCAATATGTAATTCCAATCACAAAGATATCATCTTTAAACATGCAGTAATGCAGTAAAATGTTTGCATAGATATGTTTACCTGCCACTACATTTCTGCTCAACTTATAATGTCCTCATTTCCTTTTTTTTCCAGCTTTCTCCAGGACCTGCAAGCCAGAGTCCCAAGAAGCCCAAGGACCCTTTGGCAGAACTCGACCTCAAGGACTTCTTATAACGCGCCAGTTGGGAGCAGCTCATGGTAAATACAGTATGGAATGTAATGGAATATCTGAAAGGCTCTGACTTAGATAGTCGACTGTCGTAATACCTCAAAATAAGCAGAGCAAATGTTCTGTTACATTTGGTAAACAGAAGGAGCAGCTTGCTTAATTTTGATGATAATCAAGATTTAATATTTCCAGAATCATTTCATTTTCTCAGCCATTTATTAAAGTACAGAAATGTTCTGAGGATTTGTTTGTTAGCAGACTTCATGACTTCAGCTTTAAAAAAACAAGCTCCGTTGATGCGTGTCACTCTATCATGCCTACTCTACAGTACAGTATATTGCCTGCAGATGGAGCAGGTGACCTTTAGTAAATAATCTTGAGATCTCTTCCACTGATTGTCAGTTTTGAAATAAATAATGTCGTTCCTTTTCATTTTTTTTTTTTTACAAAGTACATCTCTTTTCATTTAAATGGGATATTGACAATGAAATATCAGAATAATTGGAGTGGTTGAAACTCTTCTTAAGATCTGTGATCCTGCTGTGTAAACACAACATCAGTATTTATGGAAAACAAAAATGAAATCACTTTAGCAGAGACCTTGCTTTACTTTACTCAAGAACCACATGACTCTTATGTTAATATGTTCTCTGTCTTTCAGCTGCTTTCTTCTCTGGAGCGGGGCCCTCTCACCATTTACCTGGTGTCTGTCAACATCTCAGGATGCCAGCAATTTTCAGCTACTCAACCTTATAAGAGCCTCTTTTCTCCACCCCACCCATCAACACCCCACCCTTCTCCCGTGTGATGTTGTAGCACAAACTGTGAAAGTGAAACATAGCGGAGTATATATATATGAGAAAAAAAATACAAGCGTGTGCTTATATAGATGTACTAATCTTTTGTCTAAACAAAATCACTCAAAACCCTGACAAAAAAACTCCACAAAAGTAAGTGAGAGAAAGTGAAGGTGTATGTGTTTAGTTTTCTTTCTAATGTTGAGTTGAATGATGGATGTGCTTTGGTGTCCTATGCTCCACCCACCGCACCATATGTGTCCCCGCCTCCTTGTAAAGGGGGAGGAGCTCTTCTTTGTCCCTCTCTGATTGGCTGAGAGTGGTAAACAAAGCCCTGGTAGATTTTCGGAGAAAAAATGTTGTGTGTTGTTTACAGAAAGGTCCTCTTTGATGTACATAGATTTCTCTTGCGAGGATTACGTCTCTATTCTGTATGTCTGTTGAAGAGAAATATAAATGTGAATCTGACGTCGTGTGAGTATCCTTCTATTTCCTGTGATTTTTTGAAAGTATTTGGAAACAAATATGAATACAGTCATATGGTTAATATACCGTATATTAAGAAACAACTTCTATGGGTTTCTGAATCATACCAGACCAGGAAGTGATACTTTTTGTTTGTTTCTTTTTTTACTTGTGGCTCATTTTTCTGTTTCTTTTTTTGTCTTTTCATCCAATGTTATTTATTTGTTCCGTTTATTTTAGAATAATCCTCCAGACTTCTGTTGATATTTGCTGGCATTGCTAAGAACATATCTTACAACTTCCTTCCTGAGAAAATGCTTTGGTTGCCACCGAGGTAAACTCAAACTGTCCCTCAGTATAACTTTACACGTGTCTACGGTTTTGACACTACCCATCTGGATATGTCTGTTACCTGTGCTTTTATTATAACTATGACCAGGTCAGTATGGTTATTTTTGTATTTATAGTAAGATATTCCATTGCCATACCAAAGTCTATGTTCAGACAGATCAAATCACAACAGAAATGAAGTCAAGTTGATATGTGGTTTGAAATGAAGATCCAGATATCAAAGAACAGCAGACAACCAACATGGTGATCCAGCAGGAAGGACTTCAGTGGCTTTGCTCACTTTTCTCTGAGTAGAAAATCACAAAAGTCAGAATCAGGAACATATTAAAGGTACCCTGTCGAGTTTTTTTTCAAACTAAGTTCTGTTTAAATGCTCTGTTTTTCACCAAATAAGCTGTGTTTGTATCATTGAGGCCTAACAAATGTGATGAATGCATTTACTTCCTCATTAAACATTTGAAAAGCCAACTTATAGTGAAAACTTTAATCTACTTTGTTTACAGACAAATCAGGGGCCCGCTCATCATAACATTGCTTCATACTGCTATTAGCAGTCAAAGACTCCACAGGGCGCCTTTAAGTTCCATCTTACCAACCTGCTGCACCCAGTGCTGTGCATGCCTGCACTGCTGCTTTGACAATATTATACTTACAGCAAATTAATAAAGGTTACCTGAAAGGGACGAGAGAAACACTGAGATTTGACCCAAAAAAAATCACATTTGGTTACTGTCTGAATATAACTTTTGTTCAAGTTGTTCATTTGATCATTGCTGACCTTTGGCCTATTGTTAATTGAACAGTACACATTGTAAGTGGCCACATGGGAGTGATGTGTACAGGCCACTGTCCATCTAGCCATGATCTTGTTCCCCAAAAGCATCTTAACACAAAGCTCATCTGTTCACACAGACTCAGTGGAATCAATATGTTGATATGCTTTGGACTGTATGACACCAGAGGCTCACGTCCTGTGCTGTAATCCAGACTAATGTAAAGCTTACTCTGTGTGTTGTCATTTCAGTGGACTGCATAAGTAAGTGGTTTTGAGAATCTGATGTGATTCAGAGAAATTAATGGGAGATTACATTTTTCATGACTGAATTAAAACTGTATTTTTGTTTAGTTGTAAATTTATTTTATTTACGATGACCCTCCCCAGTGCATGTAAGCCCTTTGAGGTGCAATAAATTCAATGACGGATTGAACTGCCCATCAAGGATTTTCTTTTCTTCCATATCACCAAGATTATAGAAATGTCAGTTTGAAGGAATATTTTATGAATTTATGTCCCACCAAGGCCAGATTACCAACTTGGTAAAGTGGTCAAATGCCCTAGGCCCAGAGCCTCAGGCGTCCCAAAAGCCCCAGGTGTGTTGCGTGTCATTTGGTTTTTGGTAATTTTATTAATTGCAAATTTGGTAGGGGATTTGCACCACTTAAATACAATCCAGACTAATGCAGATCCTGCATTTTTATCTACAGAAGAACCCTGTGTCAAAACGTAGTTTAGTTTATTTGTTTCAAATACCATTTAATTTATTTGTACACATTACTAAATACAGTTTTGTCTAATTTAATCACAACAAACTAACTGGTGCTTGAAAACCTGCAGCCTGGTATTTATTCTAGGATAGGTGCAGTGGTTGGTATCTGGGTCTCTGAGTCATTGACATATTTTTCCCTTATAAAGTTGATATAGTTGACTTGCTTACGTCCAGTAGACACAGAGCAATCCTGTTTTCGTCAACCTGGAAAATGTAATTACAATATTTTCTTTTCATTTGAGCTCTTTTAGTCTTTATCACCTGAGAGAAATATCTCTGCTAACTTTGTTTGTCTGCTATTTGGTGATGGGCAGGTAGCGCACAATGGGTTTATCAGAGTTTTTTCACTGAAAACAGCTGCCTGCTGTTGAAGGTGACACTGATGAGAGCAGTGGACTGAACCAGTAAAGGTATCGGCCACAAAAAGCTAAACAATGGGCTGGAGATACTAAATAGCTCTGTAGAGCTAAGTCTGGTGATAATTCTAAATGGGTTTAAGACTATTCACATTACACATACATAGTCATTTGATCCATCATTAATATAAAAAATACTGATTAGTGCAGCTTTAATAGGAACATGGAGGCAACAGGGTACATACATAATACACAGAGGGTCGTTTGTTGGGGGCGTCAAACTTTTGCTCTGGGTTCCCTTAGCAAAATAATCCGACCATGCTGTTGAGTGGTTTGGCTTGTGGTGACGCATTAGTTGTTGTTGAGTTAGTAAGTGAAACAATGTTTTAAATAGTACAGTAATTGTTTTTGATAGTGGTGGTGTATAATCAGGATCACCATCACAAACATAGACACACACAAGTACAAATGTTGGTTTAATGGTTGGTAGTCTTCAATCTGCATCATTCATTTTAGGTGTTTGGTATTCAAAAGGATACTCCTTATTTTTGAACAATAAACAACATGACAAGTAAAAAATATCACATCCCAGATTTAAATTTGTTATCACATTAGAATATTGCTTTTGTAATCTAATTTAACCCTTAAAATTAGAGAAACCTCAACAACTCAAGTAAATGGTTCAGTCTCATCATAACACCAAATATGCCAAAATATGTAGCCTCAAATTAAATACATAGTTACAGTACTAGGCTTTCAAAAGCCCCCCCCAAAAACGTTTACAATTCCATAAATTAGCACCACGTCTTCTGGATAAGCACCAATATAATTATGTGCACAACAATGAAACCAAATTTCACTGTGTTGCAAGAACAGAGAAAGATGGTGAGACTCACAAATCTGAGAAATTTTCTATTCAGGATCCATAATGACCTTGTCTCTATTTAGGCAGAAAAAAACTTTCTTTTTTTTTTAAATACAAAAAAGGTAGCTGTAAAAAACAAGATATGTTCTAGATATACACAATGCAAAACACCAGCTCGTTCAATTTAAAATGTTTATAAAACAGTTATCTCAATATCTCTATATTTCATTTCTAAAACAAAAGTTACATTAATTTCTCCTGGGTCTTTTGTCAAAGCCAATACACGTGCTCTTCTTTACAGTGGTGGAGAACACTTGAAATTTAAGTCTCACCATACAAAGCCTAATTGGAATATAAGATGAATGTACCAAGGCTTTGCTCACAAACATTTGAATATACATGCTTTCCAACATTGTATCCAAAAAGGTCAAATCTTAAAATAAAAAAAAGAGTCAAATCAAATCTGCAGATCTGAATGATCTGTAAAAACATACAATACATATTTTTTTCTCAGTTGTTTTTTTTTAGCAAATAAATTAGAAAAGCTGAAGAGCCACAGTTCTCTTGATGCACTGACGAGTTCCTGTTGTTGTCAGCACTGAGTCTGTATAGCTGTGGGTTGTGTGTGTATGTGGGTGTGGAGATCAGTGTGGCTGGAGTCACTGGGAGGCAGGAAGAGGAGAGGCAGTCGCTGGGCCCCTGGTTGGTGATAATAGGTCTTGGAGGTGGGGAAGGGGTTGGTGGGAGGGTCTGTTATATAGAGGTGGATCTGAGGGATGGAAGAAGGGTGGTGGTTAAGTGGGGGTCCTGTGTTGTCTTAGGCTACTTGACACTCACTCGAGTCTCCGTGGACCCAGTAGCAGATCTGGGCATATTTGAGAGGTGTTATCCTCACTGCCACGTTGTAATCCTGCTGCATCCCGTTCCCATTTACATCCACCCACTGGTGACCAGTGAAAACCCCAATGATCTTCCTCTTCCACTTCTTCTTGCCAGGCTCTTTGAGGCGGATGTAGACCCCAGAGCCACTGGAACCCGGTTTGGCATCACAGTATTGGTACAACAAATCATTGGATTCTTCAGAGACGGAGCAGAACCGGTACACCAGGTTGCCAGGTCGGTCATCGTCAAAGCCAGAGAAGTGGATCCTCCCGGCAGGGAGCTTCTTGAGCGAGGGGACAACACCCAGATCCATGTGCTTGACTTTTGGGGCTTTCTTCAGCTCCAGAACAGCGTAGTCATAATCCGCAGCCAGTCCGTCAGACACACCTTTGAACCAGCCCTTAGGCACCTGGGTCTGCTTGACCCTGGTCCACCTAAATGAAGGTTTATCCGATTCCACACTTCGCCGACTCCGGCTATTTCTACCTTTCCCTTTTCCTTTACGGTTCCCTCTCCCACCATTCTCTTCCTTTTCCTTCACTTCCTCTTTACCTTTGTCTCCTTTTTTCCTTTTGCCCTTTCCTCGCCCTCCTTTCCCTTTGCCTCTTCTGGACTTCTCCTTCAGAATACCAACACGCAGCTTCTGCACCCCATCTAGATAATCCTTTCCGTCATGGATGCAGTGGGCAGCGGTCAGCACATGTTTAGGTGACACGAGAACCCCAGAGCATCCTGTGGAGATCTTCACAGAGGTGGAGAATGGATATTTGGTGGAAAACTGCTTATCAGAGATAGTGAAGCGAGTATCTGTTCCGTACACCTCTCGTTTGTAGCGGGAGCTAGATGAGATGTTTCTGGACCAGGCAGTCACCTCATTGAGGCCCTGTACAGAAACTGAGGTATACGTGCGTGTACCATTCTCATAAACTGTCTCGTAGGACAGGAACTGCTCCAGGTCATCCAGAGAAGTGGCAGGGAGTCTACGCTGACACTCTATTCCACAGGTCCCACTCAGCTGTGACTGAGGATGGGCTGAGAAGTTTGGGCTGCTGAGAGGCACAGTGCGTCTTTTCCTTACCAGAGGCACCTTCCACTGTGGCCAGGTATACTCATCATCGACTGCATTCTCTTCAGCAGCTACAGCAACCACCACAGCTAGCACCGTCACCGGGAACAGGACACACAGGGGTATGGGGCTCATTGTTAAGTTGGGCCTGGCTCTGAAATGTAAAGAGTAAAGACTTAGCGAAATTTTGTAAAAGAGGTGGAAAGATACAAAGATTTATAGTTACTGAATATGTAACTTATTAGCTATGCATGGCTCTAGGAATGGTAATGTCAGTTGGTTGGTCAGTCCACTTGAAATACCTCAACAATTACTGGATGAATTGCCCTGAAATATTGTACACTCCTGTTCCCCAGACAATGAATTTTTTGAAGAAATGAAGTTGTGTTATCCTCTGACTTTACCACCTAGCACTCACATTGTTAGTGAAATGTTTGTACAACTTTTGGATAGACTGTCATAACATTTGGTACTGATATCCATGGTGCCCAGAAGATTAATCTTAATGTGGCTGATTCTGTGATACTTGCATAAGTACTTAGAAAGTCTTATACTCAGTGATGATGCCTCCAGGTCTAGAAGAAAAATAAATACAGGTCCATTTACAGCCACAGGGAGGCAGTGTAGCCTATATTATTATGAACATCCAACCAGTCCTCTAGACTATCACTAGGGCAACTCAGCAGTCTGTGGCAGCACAACTCTTTCAGGGCAGTCCAATTTTTCAAGCTTGAATAAAAAGATTGGTGCCATTATGTATATGAAGAAGTAGCACTCTTAAAACATTTCTCTAGAGTTGATACATTAGCTGTGTGGTTGAGACAAGATTTATGTCCCCTGAGCCTTGCTGGAGGCTGTGGGCAGCGAGGATGAGAGGATGAACACTGATCCTCTGAATGGACTGAGACAGTGGCTTGGAGGTTTGCCACAATGGTTAACCTCCTCCTCCAGTAATGACCATATCTGGTTTCCTTAGCTCCACTCTTTGTCCATTGCACACAAATGACATAGTAGTAGAAGACAGCCTGCTGGTTCATGCTTCTACTGAATGAGTGTGATGTTGCCAATAATCCAGATAACCCTATAAAGAAAATTACAATTTGGGTATGCTTTAATAGATTCAGCAGACCATCACATAACTACAGAGCAGGATGGCTTCATTTCGTCAGCATGTCTGTGGTGATGAAGTCACATAGGCCATTCAAAACACAAGGAGAGAAAATCATTTGGATGCCGTTCACTGAGGAGCATTGCAGCAGGAGTGCAAACCCAACTGCTAATTTCAAACAGAAGTACAGAGTGAAAAGCCACAGTGTTTTCATTCATTCTGGCTGTTTGAGGGCTTTAAATGGTGTGTGACAGAAAGGCTGACATCTAGGGTATCCAGCTGGAGGACAGCCTTTTGGGGAGCAGCCTAGATTGGTGAGGGGGTCAACAGACAAACATTCCCTTTCGATGAGATGTTAGTGCAGCGTGAAAATGACACAGTGCCTGGATTGGCAAATTCTTAGGCGAGCTAAGAGAGAGAATGTACATCATCACGTGGATCATATCAATCCCTCATCACCCATAGCAGAGATACAAATTCCCCTTTTTAGTTTAAAGTACAAATTCCAGGTTTGTCAGTAAGTGCATTGTCACCCAACTGAGCCCAACTGCAAAGGACACTATTTGGCTTAAGTTTACCGCATTGTCAAATAAAACATACCAAGTGGCCAACATCTAACCAGCCCCAATGAGACAGTAATAAAATACAAGCCCACAAGAGCTGTAAAACAGTCTCAATAAATGAGAATACAAAAATGACCCTTAGTTTCTGTTCAACTTCACACTCCCACCGCCAAACTCAGACATAACACAAATCCAGAAGACAGCCTGCAATTATTCAGCATAGAGTGGAAACCGATATACTGCCATGATGGCTCTTGGTCACAGAAGGTGCTCATTTGAAGTATTTTCCACTGCAGTCAGCTGCATAAGAAGCTGTGCCCGCTCCATTCCTCAGTGGAGGGAGGCACAAGAACTGCTATAGGCACCCAGGAGACAAAGTGACCAAAGGATGGCGCTATGGAGCAGCTGTCCATCTCCAACTCAGTAAGCAAGAGTTACCATCTATTGTCTAGTCCCACATCAGGTTTATTAAAAGGGGTGATTTCATTTATTTTGACCAATTTTCACGACTTCTACATCACATGCACAGAGTTTCAGTATTATATAAAACAACCATGGAAACGCACTACCAATGGTTGAGCCATGTCTTTTCTCATTACAAAAAACAAATATCATTATTACAATTGTAATGCAAATAAATACTCCATTCAATTAGATATCCAGAGAAATGTAATAAAACAAACATCTGTAATTCCACATCTGTTACAGGAAAGAAGAGAGACAATGTGTCTATTTATTCTAAAGCAACCTATGCGAACTGTCTTAAAAAATGTTTTGATGCACTGATTGAATAATGTAACTTATAATCAATAATACTAATAATACCATAACACCAAATTATTTTAAATCTAGATTTAAAAAACGAAATGTTGTGCACTACTGAGGCTATAAAGTCTGATTAAATACCTCGGGGAAAAGACATCAAAAAGTGCATCCACAATAGCAAGAAGCAACAATCCAAACGGATAGAAATCAATAAAAAAAATGAAAACATTAAGATATAAATAAACTCTTAAAAAACAAACAAATAAAGAACATATCTCCCGCACGGTCCCATCAAGAGATCGCAATAACTGCAAATTGACAAAGGCTTCCTACCTGCTTGCATCCGATTGATGGATATGCCAAATCCGCAATGTACTGTTTGTTTTCTCTAGAAATATACAAATATGACCCCACTAGAAAACAAACGGGTGTTACTGCATCCCAGAAGTCCTGGTATCAGCGGGGTGACGGCTCCCTTCTCCTCATTGCTTCTTCAAAGAAGCTGAGAGAAAGTCGCAGCTGGGACGCTGCGCTCAGGCTGCACTTGATGCTGAAGAGGGAGGGAGGGGGAAGGACGGGGAACAAATCTGAAAAGGACTTTTTTTTTTCACTTGACAAAAGCTGTTCACATATGGGTGGGGCCAGACCAGGCGAACTATAGGCTGAATTGGGTGAAGTCAGTGGCCTATTCAGCAGCAGCCCGGTCGGGAGGTGTGCTGGTATACAGCAGGTTGCAGCCAAGACAGGCAGCAGGAGCATTTTATTGTAAAATATAGTGAAGACTTTTACCTGTTCCGGCACAGAAACTGTGTTACACGTTATCTTCTTTTCAAGTACTTAAATATTTATTTGAACTGACAAATGTATGCACACAAAATGTACACAATGGAATCTGATACCTTATTAACCTTTATGTTCAATTTTAATCTGTCCAGCTTTACAGGGATTTAATGTTTTTACACACAACCTCAGTGCTCTGGTTGAAGTACAGTGTCTCTGAGCACTTCCCCGCTTGCTGCCCCCACAGTGTAACAAGAAGCAAAGTGTGATCAAATCATTTTTGTATTTAGTCTTTGCATTATGCATTGTCAGGACCAAAGGGAAGTAATCCGGGGCCCATGGCCGACAGAGGAGGAATACCACGGTGACTCCTTGACGTCTCAATAAACCAAGAAAAGACATGGAAAATATGCGTGTAATGAGAGAGAGAAAGAGAAAGAGAGAGAGGGGGAGGGAGTGTGATGATACACATCTGGCTCGAGAGGGAATGAGGAGTACAGGATGTCCTTTGGATGTGAAACTGATCTTGGCGTAATCTGTCTTTGATTTGATTTACTGCAGGCTTCACAACACTTCTACTGATTTCAACAAACTGATTATAAAATTACACCTGTTCCTGAAACTGTGTGTATGTGTGTGTGTGTAAGAGAGAGAGAGAGAGAGAGAGAGAATAATGAGGCTTAAGTGGATTGGCGTGTTGTAATGAGCTTTGTGGAGTGATGAGTGGAACTTGGTTGTTGGAGTAAGTAGTTTGATGGTCTGCAGCATGACAGAAAGTCCCAACCTTGTAAAAATTTTAATTTAGGGATGGGTATGATATTAGTTCCATACTGTAGTCAATTTGACAATGCACTTAACTTAAATCTTTTAAAGATATGAAATTACCTTCTTTTGATTGGTAAAAAGTACAGGGACAGAATTCATAGGTGGTAAAACTATTTCAATACCAAAAGCAGAAACAATCAAAGAGATACTGTAACTGCTATTACTGCCACTGAAGAGTGATCAAACTGTGTTCAAAGAATTACTCAGAATGTATTATCACAATGCTAGAGTGATCTTTGACTTGAATGTAATCTTTGCATTACTTAAAGACAAACCCAGTTAAAGCAGTTCATCTTTCCTCAATGCATCCTCTTTAGTATTACTGTACTGTATGAGGTTTGCCAGCTCAGCAGTACTCTTTCTACAGTCAGTGCACCGCAGAAAACACTCACCAGTGCTTTTGTGACAACAAACACTAAAGCATGTAGCGAAGCAGTCAAAGCAGTGTGAATTTTAGTGGCCCTGAAGACCATCCTTGAAGGTTTTGATGCGTTAGTGGAATTCCTCATCTTCAGTGTCGATCTTCTGGATAGTTCTGAAGCCTCCAGCTTCCCACAGTCAAAGCACTGGGTTGTTTTCTTTCTGAGTATATTTTAGATCAAATCTGTAATTTCTCTGATAATCTAGTGATGACAGTGATGACAGAAGTCACCACTATTTTGTCTGCGGGAGCAAAATGCAAAATATTGAAATGACGTAAGATTTGGGGGGCGCTTGTCAAGACAAGATTCCTCAAACAACATGGGGTCTGATTAAGTTGAAACATATTTTTTTGGAGTCCAAAACTAAATAACAACTGAAATTAAGGAAGCCATTCAACTCTGAAACGCTTTATTTTCCCCTAAAATGTCCACGTAATGTACAAATAGTTTGTATGTAAAAATCCTGATAAAGCACAACTCTTGGAGCAGACAGAGCAGTGGTAAGGTTTCTCTCTGTGCGATGTGCAGTGGCCAGTCATTTAGAGGAGTGATGTGGTTCTCTTACTCACACGTTTGCGTTTGCAGACCTTTAGTATAAATCTAAAGGTGAAAGTACATCTCTTTTAAACCCCTTCTTTAGCTGTTTCGGACGCCTTTGATGTAATTATAATTTAAAGAAATAAAAAATGTATAAATATCTATTTTATATATATTACCTGTTGGTGGTGGTTCAGCATTCTAATTTAGCAAACACTCTTAGTGTCTGAGATGAACTGATGATGAGTTGCCTTGGCAACTTTGGTCCTAAAATAATCACAGCATCTATTAAATTTGGCATGTTGCAAGCAAATTCTGTCATTGAATTAATGAGTATCTACGCAAGCCCTTTTTTGGGAGCTTTTTTAATGAAGAGTTGAATATTCTAACAATCCTCAACCTATTTCTTGCTCATAATGAGTGATATAAACATGTTTTTGAAAAAGGTGTAACTCTGAATTGAATGCAGCATTTTGGGGTTTTTCTGTATAATAAGTTATTAGTGTTACGTAAAAGAAGAAGAACTGGTTTAAATCCTGCCACAATGTACCCAATTTTATGAGCTGTGATAGACTTTCCCTCGAGCAAGGAACGGAACATTTTATAGAATGAAAATTAAACTACATTCTCCTTTTTTTGTTCTTTTCTCACCAGCTACAATGCCCACTAAATGGGTGACTGTGGACATGTCAATGTATCTAATGTATGTATTGTTTTCCCCCCCGTGGATCAATGTATGCTTTGCAATTTAAAATGTTTTCTCTTCTTTTCAGTGCCATAAATAAAGAATTGGAAATAACTTATTTCAGTTTTTTATAAGTTAATTCTAATCTGGGTTCACATCTTGTTGGAGGCTGCTTTTCCTTGTGTGATGAGTGCATAATGAAATGGAAAAACAAATGACGCGCTCTGTATGTGAGGGATCATATGAATCGCCATCAGTGTGTCGCAATCTACCAATCCAGAAATTGTACAAAGCTCCCCACGAACAGAGGGGAAGAAAAACTGACATACAAGGACAAAATAAAACCCAAGAATGTGTGCAAGCAAGCTTATTTTGGCCGGACTCAGGAAATCTCCCAGTCATGTTCACACGTTTACCTACTTCTCTTTCCAGGTGAACACAGCCATGCATGAAGCCAAGCTGGTGGAGGAGTGTGATGAGCTAGTGGAGATCATCCGCCAGAGAAAACAGGTCATCGCTGTGAAGATAAAAGAGTCCAAGGTAAAGCATTCCCAGGACGGCCCTTTGTACTTTTTCAGTTTCAGATCTAGCTTGAGAGAGGTTTGAATACAAGAATATTTAATTGAAATTATGAAGATGGGTGGTGTCAGCAAGTCAAAGCTTCATTTACTGATAGTTGGCCATTAAGAGGCATAAAGACAAAAACACAGAATACAAGTTAAATGACAGTCATTGACAGTCAATTGACATTATATTGTCTTAAAAAAGTTGTAATAGTTAGCAAGTTAGCAAGCGGTTAGCCAGCATTAGAAGTTGCCTGTTTGCACATCCAGCAGACTTGGAGCAACATTATCATCCCGTTGGAGTTAGTTCCGGTCGTCTGATGAATGTAAATTAAGTAATTCACTGACCTTTAAGCTCTGGATTTGTTTCCACCAACTCCTGATAAAAGTACATAGGTCATTAGGTTGCTAGATGTTTGACTAGATAGTCTACAGTGGGTTTATCAGAGTGATTTTCCTGAACAAAACAACAACAAACCAATGAGTGACCATAAAGTGGCTAAAGAGCTCCATGGAGCTGCAGAGATAAAGGATACTCCTCTGTGGGTTTGTCATTGTCAGCGGCCAGTTAGAAATAACACATAATCATTTGATCAGTGTCCATAATGATATTGATTGATTGCAGTTTAATGTTTATAACAGACAGGTGTGGAGTTTATTTAAACAGTTAACTCAGCTCGGGGTCACAGTCCACTCTTAGAGAAACAGCGGTTTGAATGAACATGAGAGCAGCAGTCCTGTGGACAGAATATATTCGTCTAGGTCTCTCTGTGTTGGGTTTTTTAAGGCTGCTGCTGTTGTTGCCTGCTTGTTCACCCAAACACACATCACATGGATACTTTAGGGAAAATTTAAAAGACAAGTGAGGAAAAAGAAATAGAGAACAACAAAGGACACTCCCACATTGATGAAGCCCACCTGAATGTGTGTGGATAGAATCCAAGATGGCAGTAACAGCTCTGGTGAACCTCTCGCTACTGTTTCAAAGAAAGTCCAGGACTTAATGTGCAGGCATCTATCTGTGTGTGTGTGTGTGTGGGTGGGTGTGTGGGTGGGTGGGTGGGGGGGGGGGGGGCGTGTGTGGTCATGTGCCCTTGTGCATATGGGTGGTTAATTGTTTCCTCACAAGGGCCTAAAGATTCAGGACAGAGGCAGAATCTCCCCCCCCCCACAAAAAAAAAAGGTGAAGTATGTGGACGATCCTCTGATGTAGCAAAAGAGCTTTGTCGAGAGATGAAAGATTTCCAAACACTGAACACAAGGACTAAAGTAGGTGAGTGTATGTGTGTGAGGGAGAGTAAGTGTGTCAGAGTGTGTCCGCAGTGATTGCAGACAAAGAGCAAGGCTTGTTCTCCTGAGAGTCTGGGTTTGTAAAAGGCTGTCTAGCAGAGGGTAGAGGAGTGAACTGCACCAGAACACATAAAACACCAGAGGAGTGCTGATGTCAGCCTGGAGGTGAATATACTAATATTTGAGACTGTTTAAGGGTCAAGAAAGATGAATGAAACACACCTTGAGTAATTCAAATAATCACAGGTGTGTTAATATTGATGTTTGCCGGAGAGGATAAGAGGCCACAGCCAGTCAGGTAAACATAGGTTGCTTCAGGCATTTCAACAACAATGCTGTCGTTTTTCTGATAAGAGCAGTGCTGGAAAGGAAAATGCTCAGAGGTGACTCTGCAACAGAATAATAGGATTATGCAGACGTGATCACGGAGAGCAGAGCTGTGAAAGGTGCTCTCATTCTCTTTAGTTCACCTCCTCTTAACAAGCTCTGTCTGTCTCTAAGGAGACTCCGCAGTCATGCCTAATCTGTCCCTGCCCAAACAAAACACACACTATTCCCATGTTCTGGTGTGTGTGTGTGTTCAAGAGTCTTCATCGTGTGAGTGTGCTTGTCTTCATCCTTCTCTGCCTCGCTTTGTCATTCTGAAAACTATTTTAACTCTTTTAGAGCCCTGAGGATTAACGCCTCAAATCTGTTTGTTTTTTCTTTTTTAAATCACTCGATTTCTAAAAACAGCCTTTATGCCATTTTTTTTACCTTCAGGTAGATACTATATTCAAGCTATGATTAAATAGCTTTAGACGAGGCAGTCTTTACACAACGTGAGACACTCATACACACACACACACACACACACACACACATACACACACAGACCCTGCCATATTGTCCATTATTCTGAGGGAGAGGGAGTAATCATCTCTAAAATTGTTGTTTGTGGCATATGTTGCCAAATAATAACCCATCCATTAAACCCATCTCGCTTCTCCTCTCTGTGCGTTCACCAATCTGCTCAAATGTCTTTTATAGCGATTATGGTGGACTGGTGGAAGAGCAGCTAAGATGTCAATTGGAAACTCCATTAAGTTGGCAGCTTAGAGAGGCTTCGAAGCAGGAGCAGCTTTTCCAGCAGTAGAAAGCGAGTGTACATTAGATACTGTTTTGATTCTCTGAGAGCTTTTGATGACAAGCTCTTAACCGATTGCCACCCAGTGTGTTATTTCCAAATTCTTATTTGCATAATTCAAGCCCTGCAAGCAAAAACGTGTTGCTGAAAATATAAATGACTAATCCTTTAAGGGCACTTATAATTGTGGATGTTGTTTCGGCTCTTTTAAGTTGTTTAGAGATTCGAGATGTTAGCTGTTACTGGAAGTATGTTGTTTTCAGACAATGAAGCAACTTTACTTGTTTGCCATTTAAAAGTTCACAGAGGTTTCATTTAATCATCACTGCTAAGACGCGCTCCGTTCTAAAGCTGGTACTTTATTCTACACTTCACCTTTCTTTGACAGTCTCGTGGCTCACGAGCAGCCTGTGTTATTTCCTGTGTAGAGTTCCATCAGACCAAGTTCATTTGAGGAATCAGGATCGTGAGCCGTAATGAATTAGCATAAAATGTCTTCCTTATGCTCAATCGGAAATTATATTACAGTGCACGCATCGACAAATTACAGTCATAACAGACTGAAATACAAAACCGTGTGTGTGTATATAAAGAGTCTGAACCCTGACCTGGTTGTTTGTAATGAAGATGAAGCAAGTTAATATGGACATTTGTGGGCCGTCCATTTTTTGCTTGGTTTTTAGGACATGGTATTCCTTCAGCTGCGCATGTTTACAACGCTGAAGCAATGTAACTGTGGTTTGGTTGGTCAGGCCAAGAGTAATGCATCCATAGCAGTTTCTAGTCCATTTTCTTTTTCTCATTATTTTGCTAATTTATGACTAGCATGCTGTACAACTTGTTGTGATTGTTATTATCTGATAACAGTGCATTATGGTGTTCACCTCTGCCTTTCTATTATGCAAAACATGTTAATAAGGTCAGTGTGAGAATAAAGATCCAACGGGCTGGCTTCATCTCTGACCCCATGGGCACAACACTGTCCTCTCTGCTGTATTCTTGGTGTTTTCCTGTCTATGTATGTGCATGTATGTGCATCTACATGCATCACCGAATCTAGAGGTCAGCCATCAGTCACATGGCAATAGAAAAGGCAGAGCTGGGAGAAGAAGAAGTTACATTTTTGGCTAGACTGAGTGTACAGTAACATCCTAATGCAGATTGATTTTCCTTAAATGTTAAAAAAATTGCACACAATTCCAAGATTCCTCTGTCAACTAAATATTTGGTCAGTGTTCATTCAACATCCAAGATTCCTGCAGAGGGTTTGTGTTTGTTATAGTGCTGTTGGTTCCATACAGTCTGCAATATGGCACCTTGTTGGTTTCACCTAGTAGGGATCGCCTCTGGCAGAGCTGCCAATGCAGACTGACTTTCTGTCATTGTTTTAGAGCAATTTGGCAGCAGGGCTTGATTCTATTTGCTGGAAGTGTTTTTGAGGATTAGTGACTGTCGCAATGATGAATACCTCATACCAATCATTGGACCATATTTGACATGCATTTTTGGAGGTATAAGGTCTAAGGCACTTTTTTTTTTACGAATTTGTGCAACTCGAAAGTGAGTTTCCATGAGCAAATAGACAGATAGAAAGTTATTTTCAGCCACAGGAGGTGAGCACAAAAGATCAATAACACCAGAAAACTAGCGGTGCGAAAAGACGTATTCTGGCATAGTAGAAGAACTAGGTGGTTGTATTTGTGAAACTTTGACTAGACCAGGTAAAATAAAGTTGGTATTGTCATCTGTGTTTTCATTACTAAGATAAAAATTCAACAGTCTACTCACCAAAACAGTGATGTATGCCTTCAAGGCTCAGATAGGGCAAATAAATATAAATCAGTGGGTCGCAACATAGCAGTATGTACTGTGTTTGTGTGTGTTCCAGGTGATGAAACTGCGTAAGCTGGCTCAGCAGATTGCAAACTGTCGCCAGTGTTTGGAGCGCTCCAGCTCCCTCATCACACAAGCCGAACAGAGCCTGAAGGAGAATGACCACGCTCGCTTCCTCCAGACCGCTCGCAATGTAGCGGAAAGGTGGGTGATGTAGTGCGCAGACGTACACACGCTCACAGTGAGGTAGAAAAAGTGACGGATTGGAATATAAACTTTGCTTACATCTGTGTCTGCTGTAATATTGTAGTTGTACTACTATATATCACTGTTCACAGACAATCAGTGGTATGACACACCCAGCTCTTTCCTCATGTTTGCTGTCTGTGGCTTTCTGTATTAATTCACCCCTCTGTCTTTGTGCTGTAGTATTCTTTCTATTAACAATATAACATGTTCTCTGAACCTGTCTGATGCAGAATGAACAGATCTTACATAATTTAATTCATTAGATTTATGGATAAAAAGAAAGGCTTTATAGCTTTTAATCTCTCTTTCTCTTTGTATATGTAGTCGTGTGATCCTGTTGCAGGACAAAAAAAACCCTGCCCTACTATGAGTTTGCCTGTATCAACTTTTCTTCCTTCTTTGAAATCCAATCTCAGAGTAAGGCTGCTGATGAAATCAGCATTATATAGATATATCTCTCTAGCTCCTGTGATCAATGTCAAACTTCTTTTGAAAACCATTTATCATTTAAGGCGCCGGCGCTGCAGTTTTTCTTTTCACCTGCATACTTGTAAAATACTTTCATGCCTTCCTCCCACCTCACTCTTTCTCTTGCACAGACAAAAGGTCTGTGCAAAATCCGCTGCTAGCGTAGCACCTTTAATGCTGCTATTTTTCCCAGCACTTGGCCAGGGCTCTTTATTGACCGACTGGTTTTTCTTCACTGAGGAACAAAAATCTGAAGAACCAGCGCTGGTCTGTGCTCCACTCTGCACTGCTCTGTAACCCTGCCAGCGCTGTGGTTCATGCTGGCTCCCTGATGCTCAAAGCAGAAGGAGAAGGAGGCACAAGTTTCCACAAAGCTGCACAGACCCTGGCTGTGTGTCTGCTTTGTCTGTGTTTTAATAGCTTTCTGGGTAACATGCCACTGTGAGTTAGTGATAGTTTATGATTGGGTAGGTTGCAGACACTTCTGTTAGATGCTATAAATATGTCTGTATTGTATTTTCTTTATTTTATATTATTTTCCTCTGTATTTTCTTTCCCTTACTCTCCCTCTCATCTGTTCTCACAAACTCTGCTGTCTACCACCTCTCCTCTCTCCCTTGTCACCTCACTTCCTACACTTCTCTCCTCACTTCTTGTCCACCTCTTCACCGCCTTTCATCTTTTCTTTCTCTCCCCCTCTTTTCCTCTCATCACCCCATCTGACCTCTTGGCCCTCTTCTGCTCCCTCACCTCCATGCTGTTCTCCTTAACGCTCTAAAAGGGTTGCAATGGCGACAGCCTCCTCCCAGGTACTCATCCCTGACGTCAACCTGAATGAGGCGTTTGACAACTTTGCCCTGGACTTTTCCCGAGAGAAAAAGATTCTAGAGGGACTAGATTACCTAACAGGTGAGAGTTACATCTGTATTTACAGTAGATGCTGCTGTTGTCATGAAAAAACTTTGTAATTGAATTTTGTACAGGACAAAATAGTCCTCTCTGGGAAAATAAAGTTCTCAGACTCTTGGCATATGAAACCCTTTAGATAACATTACATATGTGTATGCATGCAAGCTAAAACGTAACTTTTCTTTGATGTCGATGTGGACATACTGTATGAGGTTTTACATACAGTGGCATTGAATTCTAGAAATTGTTAACTATTAATATGACAAAGCTTAGAAATGAAGCCATCCGTTGGTATCATCATCACATTACTTTTAGGGAGATATTTGACAGTTGTTTCCTCTCAGCTGCATTAAAAGATGTACTTATAACTTATATAACTTCATTATGGCCATTTATAACGTTTGATTTTGCTATGAATCACTGTTGTTTCCTCCACACGTAGCCCCCACCCCACCATCCATAAGAGACGAGCTGTGCACCGCCTCCCATGACACCATCACTGTTCACTGGACGTCAGAGGACGAGTTCAGCGTCACCTCCTACGAGCTGCAGTACACCATCTACACCGGCCAGACAAATTTCATCAGTGAGTCATGAGCACACACACACATATATACACAGGGGTGGTAATACAGAAAATTAGATTTTGAACGTATATTAGCAAACACTCATTATCTGAGCCTAGAAGGATGTTCATGTTCACACAGTTGCATTTCAGCAATAGTGATGGGCAATTCAAGGACTTTTTTTAATCAAGGTTTTGCCAAGAGGGATCAAATACTTTGTTGACCTGTGATTAAATACCTTAAAGAATGAATGGTAATACATTCTTGAATGCAGCTAACACGTAGCCTCCTGCTATATCATTAGAGCAAAATACCTGCATGGTAACTTCAAAGACTATTGAGATCAATGGGTCTCTCTGGCGTCAGTAGTGTTTTAATTATTAAAGAGTGTTTTTATAAAATATCAATGGCTTTTAAAATTTGAAATTAGTAATGGCACACTATTCCTCTTACAAAAAGTTAAATTAACAAAACACAATCAGGTCAGTTCACTCAAGGGTTTTGCTACTACAGCTTCACTTGGTCTGGTATGACCAGTAGCTTATGTGGGTTATTGTTTGCTATTTTTATTAAGATATTGCTGTATAAATGACATAACTGAGTCAGTTTTCTGACTTTATCATTTGTCTCTACTTGTGCTACTGTTATGCTACATTTTAGTACCAGTATCCTGTAATTGTGACAAAGTTTCACTTTAAATCAATTGAAACTGAGTTCTTTTGTCTCACAAATGCACATAAATACAGTATACACACACGAGAGAGGGCAGTTTTATTAGTAGTATTCACCATAATAACCATTCCCCCCAGCCACGGTAAAGCAAAGATACATATCTGCACCTACATACACACACACACATGCACAAGCCCAAAAGAAACACAAAGAAATAACCCATTCAAGCTGACCTCACTGCAGTTAAACTGGAGCACCATGATACTTTCAGTATTGCTCAGTCTTATTTTCATATGTTCAATATTTTATACCAACTGTGTTGCATAACCCAGATTTGCTGTCCAGCTTTAGTCTTGTATTTATAGAGAGATAGAGCTGAGATATCAAGACTACTTGTAATAAATATAGGAGATACAGTACATATCACAAGGGGATGCTTCGAATAGATTCACTATATTTAGTATCTGGTTTTTGTTTAAGCAGTGTGGAAACTCTGCAGATACAACAGATGAGAATAAAAAATTCTTGCTGCCCTCTTTCAACCGCTTATATTTTGGATATTTTGCAAGCATTTTGGATCTGCTGCTAGAGCAGTTAAAGTCTATCAAACATGTGCTTACATTGTGTTGTTTCATCCAGTGCTTCTCTTATTACATGAGTGTGTAATTAGAAGAGTTGCAATTTTGGGGGCAAGTGATTAGTTATTGGATCCAATATCACCACCATGTGGCTGTCTATGCAGCCCTTAATGTTTTGGCTCATAACTCCAGAACATCTACCAAATTCCTTGGTTAAAGTCAAACCCACTGGCACCTTGGTCACAAATAGTTTCACATTTTGCCTCAACTATTTTTCCGTCACTTCTAGAAAATGGCATCTTATCGTCCCTATATTTTGTATGTATAAAAATTTTCCCATAATGGGTTGACAAATTGGAACTGTGCAATTGTAACCACATTTAAACATGTGCATATTATAGCTGAACAATCCTGGAACATTCATTTAGGAAAATTGTCTATCATTGCCACGGCCACTACATAAGTGAAGGGAAAGAAAGACCATGGTGTAGGGGAAGAGGAACGGGAGAACAGGTGAAAATCAAAGTGGATAATGGTTACATAGGGGAGATGAAAATTACCACTTTTCGATATGAGGAGGATATAATTAATGTACATAATGTACATTCAAGCATGTGCACACACACCTGTGCCTCTCCACTTTCCCTTTGATTCTTTCATCATCTCCTCTCGTCTCCTCTCCTCTCCTCTGTGTAGTCTGACATTTCTCCATCTAACCATGCAGCTCAAGTGCCCCAGCCATTTGAAACACTGGGATACATTTCAGCTGTGATAGACTGAGTGACTCAGATATTCAGAAGTGTGCTGCCACAGAGTCCTCCGAGATTCACAGGAGAAACTGAGAAAGAGAGAAACCCATTTAGCCTGCCATTACCATAGCGTTTTCTCTAAATTTCCAAGTGGCTAAATGCTCCCTCTTGAGGGCCAGCCTGTCTCTCTATTTTCCTCTCGGCTGGCCTCATCCTCGGCCTTAGCTTTCCCATGAGGAGGGGAATGGGAGCTGTGGGGTCTTGTGAACCCTGCCTCTACAGGATCATCCAAGCACAGCAGCAGAAAATAGAATCAGCAAGTGAAACCAAATACCATAGAGAAATATAAGCAGTGTCAAAAAGCCAAATATGACTGCAAGTAAAGATGTCTCCGCTGTAACGGTGTAGCTGCTGCCTGTGGCCCTTTGCATGTTGCAGGTGTCCAGTGTTGTTGATCGATTTGTTTATCTGCTAACCAACATGTCCGACCATCCGCTTACATACTGTATATTCACTCCTCGGTAAATATTTTTCACAATGCTCATGCTCACACACTCAGATATATTATAGTGAGTCAAGTTTTATTTTATGATTTTATTGCTGGCATTAAGATTAAGAAAAATGGCAGGGATTCTATAGAGGGAACAATAGAGAAAATAAAACAGAAAAGTCTAGCGTAATTGCTGATTAATTGATCTAGAAATAAATTAGGGATTTCCATTTGAGCCTTTAGTGTTCATTCACACTCCCTTGAAATTGGGAGCGTTAATGTCTTTATTTCAGACATTAACGCTGATGTAAACACTCTCCTTATATTTATATATCCCTGTTAATTGAGTGCTACATCCTAATCGTTTAATCAATAACACAACACTAAGATATAATGATGACCGTGAAGTAAATGTCACTTTTTGCTGATACAGATGTCCCAATGCTGGGATTGATCTAAGGGTTACTTTTCAGCATATGCGTTTCCACTTTAATGGTCTTAATGTATATGCATTCAAAATATAGTCATACACTAATGTGCTGGAGTCTTCGGTCGTTTTCTGGCAACCTTACAGTGAAATCATTGCACCAGCCAAGACATAGTCCAGCTTATAAACCCTTGTACCTTTTTAAAAAAAAATAATTTTACATTTTGGTTGTTGTGTGGATTAAAATAAATAAAAATTAGGTGGAGTTTGTTTCACCCTGTTTCCAGTCTTTATGCTAACCATCTCTCGGCTGTAGCTTCATATTTAGTGAAGACCCCTGAGAGTGGTATCAATCTTCTCAGCTAAATATTAAGAAAGCAACTAAGTATATTTCCCAAAAGTTTTATTTAAACTGAATTGAATGAAAGCAAAAATAATCTTGAAATAAATAAATACAAATTTAGACAGAACTTCCTTAAGAGAAAGTACTGCAAACTGTTTTGCATAAGAGACACATTCAAAATGTAACAGCATTAACATCATGGCCTCCAGTTAAAAAGTCCTGTCACTTTACCACAGCATCATTGTTGGCATTTTGTTTCTTTTAATGTCTTTCGTCATCTATCATAGTTCAAGTATCATCATTCCTAGTTCAAGGTTCTGTTTTCCTGCATTGCTTGGTTGAAGCAATTTTACTGTGTGAGTCTAGAGTAATAGAAGTCTATACCCCTGCTCCCACCTCCACGTGACTTCAACCGCTTTTTCTCAATTTCTTTAGCCAATTCGGACATTTTTCTGGGAGGCCTGCATGTTAACCACACAAGGAATACCTCTTCCTGCTGACTCCAGCTGACAGTTTCATTTATCTTTCATGTGTATATTTATAAGCAGTTGCCTGGGGTGAAGTATTAATACGATTATCAAAGTTGAAAAGCAGTATCGCAGTGGGTGTTAGGGCAGCCCAAAGTTTGAAACACGCCCTGATACAGAGAAAGAGAGATTTTAAGAGGAGTATCAGCAGGATGAATCTTTGCAGCAGTCTTGATTGAATGTTGATGAGGTTTCTGTCATTGCAAGAAACTAGTCTGACCACAGTACACTTAATAAAGCTATGTAGAGGCACTGCATTCTAATTTCTCTGCTCACACACGCGGTCTGTTCCTCTAGAATAAATTAATAGAATAGTACTTATACACACATGCAGCACATAACCATGCACACACACACACACACACACACACACACAGTCACCATTAACTCTATGTTGCATCATCAAAGACAAACCCTCTTCCATTCCCAGGATACTTAGTGTTTCTGTTCCCCTTATCATCTGTCCACTTATGAGTCTGAGCAAGACACACACTGACACACACACAAACATATTGTACATACACACACTTGATGTCAGGATGCAAGACACAAGCCGATCTATTTCCTCCCTGTTTCCTTTATCTTTCTCTTTTTACAGTGGCACATCAGTTACTACTCCACCACACTTTGAAGTCACAATGCTCTCCACAGCAGCCTGGCTAGTGTCAGAAAGCCCATTTTCAGTGGCAAAAGTAGCACTAGCATATCGCTGTGTACTGACCTAATTTGATTTTGCAAAAAGGGGAGAGGTGCTAGGAAGATCAAAAGCTTTAAAAATGGAAAGCAGCGTGAAGTCCTTCTACCTCGTCTTTCCCCTCTATCTCTTTTTGAAAGCCCACATAACACTGTAGCCTCCCTAATTTCTGCAGGATTTAACTGAAACGACAAGTGGGAGGCATGATTTTCATAACAACAAGGGACCGCTGTCTCATGGAACAGCATACTTTGAGAGCAAACAGCAATGGCATTTCCTTGTTGACAGTGGATGCATATTTGTAAGAAATAAGATGCAGATGAATCTTTGAAAATTTCTGCATGCAAAATGGATCGTGTACAGGCAAGGTGTAAACAAGGTTTTCTTAAACTCCCCCGTTGTTTCTTTCTCTCTCATCTTAAAGGAAGATAAAAGCCCTTTGCATCGTTTTCTTTCTCTGAGAAAAGGTCG
Source organism: Nannoperca australis (assembly GCA_036023655.1). Classification (NCBI taxonomy): domain Eukaryota; kingdom Metazoa; phylum Chordata; class Actinopteri; order Centrarchiformes; family Percichthyidae; genus Nannoperca; species Nannoperca australis. Next base: position 3,553 of record JAVQJD010094783.1, on the reverse strand, counting down.
TGGAAGTTGGCCGATATGTAAAGACGCAGCCTTCACTCTAACTTTAAGATTCCCCTGCCCTCATTCATTCTTAAAGCCGCCTCACTTTTAAAGGCCTTATTTGCGTTCTGTGAAGTATTTATATTTACAAGCAGACTCCCAGCTATTACTTATGCATGCTGTTGCCATCTTGTTCAATAATTCACAATGCATCCTCACCAGAAGGGACAAGGCAGGCATGGCCCTGAGAGCTCTATCCCTTTCAGGATTTTTATTTCCTTGCAATTTTGCATGGGGGAGGAAAGACAAGACAATGAAAATGATTGTTATTCTACCTTCAACTCTTCAAACAATCACCTCAGCTGTAGTGCTACTAAAAAAGATGCTTTGTTTGTTTTGGCAAGGGTGTATATAAATGTGTTCAGAATATTTTAGGGGGTTGAAAGAAAATGTAAGCCTGGCAGTCACTAGCTCTTTGTGAGAGCTGCCTTGCAAATGTTTGCTCATAAAACATAATTTCTGTCTGGTCTTCTGTCGGCACATACTCGTACTGTTAGTGAAGATCAAGGTTTAAGTAGCAGTGTAATTAAAAACGAATGAATATTTGTCTGGGTTGTCCCACAGACAAGCGCATTTACCATGGTTAGAGAGGACGCTGCTAAGAAATGTGTATCAGATTTCTTCACGTGTCTTCTATGACAATGCCAATAAAGTCTGTGCAAAACACAGCCAGTGCACTGAAAGTGGCAAGTTTCACACCATGTTTGTTTTTTCACACGTCAACTAGAAACATAAGTGCAGTAGACCGACACTCAGGCAACTGTCAAGTTTTGCAATGTCTCATTCAAATAAACAGCGACAACACCTCCACCATCTTCAATGCATACCTTTCACCTTGTGCTTTAAAATCAGCCAAACATCATTTCATTAAAAAAAACATATGCGGTGATAATGTGGCAGGTCAGCGAAGGTGAAAATGGCAGTGATTTTAATGTGTAAATTCATCCCTGTTATTTCACACTAGACTAGAGGCCAAAAGAGCACCCCATTGTAGACAAGCCTCTCCTCTGCCCTGAGCTGAGATTTCTGTTTTACCCTTCACAGTCGGCTGCAGCTGAGAAACATTGTGTAGAAGCAGGTGACTGCAGAGGTAGCCCAGCCATCACTAACCCTCCACTCCAAGCCATTTTCAATCAAAGCACCGAACAACTGGGGGTCATGTTAGCATTGCCCACGTGAACATTGAAGGCTATCACGCTCTTTTGCCCTCAGGCGCTTATTAGAGACATTCACGTCTCATACTGTTCAAGTATCTTGTTCTTAATAGGTTATAGATTCAGCTTAGTGAACACACAATGTTGCCTCAGGGGAGCATGCCACGATAAACCTGATGGAAAGGTAATGGGATGGATCAGTGTGCACACATAAATGTTGCATAACATCAAGAACTGTATGATCTCTGAGCTTCTTACTGATGATTCTCTGTAGGACTTACTGCAGCTCTGCTTACCCTGAACACATCGACAGAACTTGGTTACTCATGCAGTGTCTGTCTGTGTGTGTGTGTGTGTGTGTGTGTGTGTGTGTGTGTGTGTGTGTGTGTGTGTGTGTGTGTGTGTGTGTGTGTGTGTGTGTGTGTGTGTGTGTTTTAAACACTTTTCTCTCTCTCATCCAGCCTATGATGGACAGAAACAAAGCAGATGATCTGCCGAAGCTGCAGTGTGGTTTCATCGACTTTGTTTGCTCTTTTGTGTACAAGGTCAGACCTCACACCACACAAACATTCACAACTGATTCCCTTTATCCAAACATTTGCTTTAATGAACACCTGCAGCTGGCTCAACTGTTGGTGCATTTACATGCAGGTATGACATCTGTTAAGTTCAATCTCAACACCACCTTTTCAGGGTATCTGTCCCATCTGGGAATTGATGGCACTTTAACTTCATTTTGGGCTGAGTAACTTTATTTCAAGATGGTTGAGGTGTGCAACGGGATTTCCATAATCGACTGTTTGCACCATCTGAGAGTCATTTGTTAGTGTTATATGTATCTGATTTAATTAATGTTAGAAATGGATCTAACAAAGCTGTATTGATTTGATGTGATTTGATTTGTGTTGACTTGTCCTCCTCTCCTGCCCCCCAGGAGTTCAGCCGTTTCCATGTGGAGATCACCCCCATGCTGGACCGCCTGATGAACAACAGGAAGGAGTGGAATGCCATGAAGGAGGTGCATGAGGCCAAACTGGCTGTCCTTGAGGGGGCCAAGGAGGAGGAAGCTCAGAAATCTGCAGCGGCCAAACAAGGTGGGAGGCTCTCAGACATGTGAACACACACAGACAATACATTACTCCCTTTATTGCATGTGGGATGTAAATGCCTCTGAGCCTAAACAGTCCAGATTTTTCCAGTCCAGTCCAGTCCATGTGCCAATTTTGAGGTACATTTGAGTGAGAAATGTAGGCTAAATTGCTGCTTGGTAACCACAAGACACAGAGACACATAAAAAAATGTTTTATGCATTTTTCATGATGTCACTTTAAATGATACAAAGATAACTTCCTCTCTGTTTCCTTTCCCCCTCCTTCCTTCCTTCTTTCCTTCCTCTTGCAGCGAGTGCAGCCCAGTCACAATCAAAGACATGTATTGTCAGCTAGAGATGCTACAACAGTACCAGGCTGCTTGCTACATGGTTGTAGTCCAGCACTGGCTTTCCCCAAAAGAGCTTTCTTTTTTTGAGACTTCACCTGTAAAATCCAGTTCACTGAGAGCACATCTCTCCCTTCAAAAAACCTGTTACAAATGTCTCCGGCTGTATTTATTATGTCACCAACTGTTTTGCTTTGCCTTTCTTTGAAATTGTACCTGGCTTGATGGTGTGTTCAGGTGTTTTTGAGAGTCAGCTACCAAAAACAATTACATGCAGCCAGCTAGCATGTTGTAAAAATCAAACCTGGAAGATCAACAATGAGGAAACATGGACCTTGTCAAAATTTGGAAGCTTCTTGCATGGCAAAAGTTCCTTACAGGCCTTTTCAATACACCAACAAGAAAGAGTGTCCCTATTTATACAGCACCACCATGCAGGGCTCCTTTAAATTGATTATAATGCTTTACATATGATCTGAAACCAGCAGCTGCCTAGAAAGGTATGCTATAGACAATGTTCAGCTGAAAAGTTACAGTCTGTTGAGTAGCTGATGGACTTCAACATGTAAACCATCAGATTTGTTCCTTTTTAAGGGTGGATTTAAAGTATCTGTGATGATGGCTGGGGGGTTATTCACAGATGGAATCTAGACCATGTATAACACATTTTTAAACCAGTGCCATCTACCAGGCATTGACAGAGAAATGTTCAAATTCCCCAGCCAATAAATAGTAAATCATTATTTTGTCTGAAATCTGCCAGCCACTTTTTTGATCATTTCCCAACCATGATCAGCTGGAATATTCAATGTACACTACCGTTCAAAAGTTTGGGGTCACCCAAACAATTTTGTGTTTTCCATGAAAAGTCACACTTATTCACCACCATACGTTGTGAAATGAATAGAAAATAGAGTCAAGAC
>JAVQJD010094781.1:0-29329 GCA_036023655.1 Nannoperca australis | reverse complement strand
ACTCTATTTTCTATTCATTTCACAACGTATGGTGGTGAATAAGTGTGACTTTTCATGGAAAACACAAAATTGTTTGGGTGACCCCAAACTTTTGAACGGTAGTGTATATATATTATATATATACAATATAATATAACATTATAACAATATAATGTCGTGTCCTGCTAATTTATACTCAAAGTTCCTGGTTTGCCTGTTCCTGCTCTCACATGCATGTCTGTTTGTCTGTCTCTGCAGTGTATTTGGCATCTCCCCCATTATCCAGAGCAACTGCTCCTACACATGGAAGCTCATTGTGCACCCGGAGCGTAAGTGGTACCACTTTGTCAGTCCCATCATGCTGCTGCTTCTCTACTACACCCTGGCCACACTCATCCGCCTCTGGCTGCAGGAACCCATCGACCAGCTGACGGTGAGGACAGCAGACAGAAAGGCAGTGAAAGCACACTAGAGTAGACCTTTTTAGATCACAGCATTGTGACATTTTAGGGTAAAATGTGTTAATAAATTGTCTCATACTCGTGCAATTAGATGGTTTTGACTAAAAAGCAATCACATGGTTTATTTGTAGACCTTGAAACTTTATAGAAACTGAGGTACAAAATGTATTTTTATAAAGGTGGTCTTAATTATATCCTGAAAACCTTTTAGTTTTTTTTATGATTTATGTTGTACTGTTACTTTAAAATCATAGAGCAAGGGCTGCCTCTGTCTAGGGTTTGCATTGTAGCAATTAAGTGACCAGACAACAAAATACAATATACATGTGTATAACAAACAATCAAATTACGAACCTTAATCAGTTAAAATAAATAATAAAGATCATCTGAGGGTGGAGTTTATAAATGAAAAGTGAAATGCTGAGATCATCACCTCCTGATAATATAACCTACCTTTCTCCCCACAATCAATGTATCATTTATGCCGTTAATCGTGACAGAAAGTTGGATTTGCAGATAATTAAATTATTTAATTTTATTAAACTGGGTGGATGCACACAGTCCATCGGGTGTCAAAGATGTTTAATTCAGCACGCGACACCTCCACACGGCTCCTGAGTAAATTCCAGACAGTGAACTGAAATAGAAAACAGATTGAATTAAATGGGCAGCCAGGTGACCTCGCGAATACAGAGAAACTGTATTGATGGAAGGTTCCAGGGCGATCGATCGCTGGCCACATCTGTCCGCCATAGCTCAGGTGTTATCTGAGACACTGTTGGCCTATTTTTGAGTGTGAAGCGAGGATGCGTCACGGCTTCATGTTCCAGCATTCTAAAGGGGTAAAATCACACAGAGCGGTTACATAGAAACTCAGGTTTGATTTGATGACTTGAGTGAGTACAAATGGTTACAAATGAACCTGACTGTTGCAGAGGATGCACACTGTATCTGAAATATGACGTCATATTTATCATGTTAAATTAAACTGGGGTCAGTGACTGTAAAGCTTTACACTAGAACGTCATACTGACAGATTGTAAACTCAGATTACATTACATTTAGGCTTTTAGCAGATGCTTTTATCCAAAGCGACTTCCAAATAAGAGCTTTACATAAAGTGCATAGAACCATGATAAGATTATCAAAAATCAAAAAGTAGTCAGTTTATTAGTCTATTACTATTTGCCGGTCAGTTAAAATTCATCCCGATGAAGGATGAAAAAACATTTTTAAGTCAATATTCAGGTGTCCATGTGTACATTGAAACAGTTTCTCCTCGTTGTGATTATTCCAACTGTTTCCGTGCTGAGCTGCGGTGGAGAAAAGGAGGGAATTCGGTGCTAAATAGACTTTAACTTTGGAGCCTGATTCGTCTAATGTTGGCCGCTGAAGCCACATATCAAAGCTGTGGTAGGAAAACCCTTGTACAACCTGTGCAAAACCTTCCGCCTCTCTCTTTGCTGCCTCGTATCACTCCGCTAAGCCCCTCCCACCAGACCCACACTTTCGACCGGCAGCAGAAGGAGTCGGTTCCCCTGTGAACCCTTACCGGCTTGAACCTCACGAGATGCTTTTCTGAAGCCAGGAAACAGAACCAAAAGGAGGGGCTGAAGAAGAAGTTTGCTCTCAGGATTGAATTACAATATGCTGCACAATTAATATGGCATTATTTGCCCAATTGTTTATTGGTGTATCTGAAGTTATTTGCCTAACTTCAGATACACCTTCGAGTGTATTTTGCACAAAACGACGACCCCATATCTTATATTGATAGCACATAACGGATTCATATTTTAATAGCCAGTATGAACAGGAGGAATGATTACAGTATACTAAACACACATGGGCACTTAACTGTTGTTATAAGACAGACTTGATCAAATGTGAACCTGTGAGTAGAACGGATTGACAGTGAGCAGGATTTCTTTTAGGACATTTGTTTACTGTTGTATCTGATGACACAAACTCGACTCCCACTACTCAAGTGGAACGACTGCAGTTCTCAATGAAATGTCCCGCAGTGTGGGAAGTGGTGGACGTTAATGTCCTGGAGACCCTCGCTCCTGAACACGTCCCCCTTCACCTCAGAGCTCGAGGCTCAGCTCCTCTGTCCTGTAATAAAGTTATAGATTAGTGTTTTTATAGAGGGGTCAATACTTCCCTCTAAACCTGTGGGGCTGTATGCATTATTGATCTCACCGCAGAGGGGTGTGTGTGTCTGTGTGTGTGTGTGTGTGTGTGCGTGCGTGCGTGTGTTTTCATCTACTCTTACGCTTCAGACGACAATAATAATAAAACATGATTACGAGATAAATCAGCAGCTGACCGGTAGATGGCAGCGGAGATGCCAGATTATGATGCACCTCATCTTCTGCATAAAGACAAAGATCTGGTGCCGGATACTTTCACCAGTTGTCAATTAATGTGATACTTGTAGTTCATCGTCTGTGTTTATTTCGCTGCATGTCACCAATTAAGTAAAAAAAAAAAATAAACGGAATAATTTAATCTTATTTTTATAAAAGTATTCAAAGGAATGAGACTTTAAAGTTTTAAAGGAATTTAAAACTGACTGCAGACTGTAAACACTGTGGACCCACGTGGATTCTGAGCCTCATGTTGGTTTTTATTAACAAATGATTGTGTTGAATCCAATGAATAATGGCCTTGTTTTAATCTCTAAGGGAAACACATTTAGCACCATAAGCAGCACTAGAAACGCAACTAGAACCGAGCCAAGAACCAATAAGCGTGCTGCTGCATCAACCTGCAGTGTTTTACAGGACAACTAATTTATGTTTAGTGCAGAAATTCACAGACTTAACAAGTGTTTTATAGTTTAATCTTTTTTAGTAACCTTTTTGGATCAAGTCTTGTTTTCTAGTTATTATTCTGTCTTGTCTGGAGATATTGACATTCAAAATTCCTGAAATTTTCTTACCAATGGTATCTTTAAAGGCTAAAGGGCTTGTGAGTATATTAGTTTTTGTGCAGTTTTTTCACTATTTTATGGTATTTGAGCCACATGGACACTGCCAAGATGGTCCTCTGTTTGTTTTGAATAAAATACAGAAAATCAATGCTAAGAAATGCTGATAATTTACAGTAAAACTAAATCATTTTTGTTCAGTGGAAGCTGATTGGTGTCATTTCTGTTCTCAAAAGTGGACTGACTTAAAAGTCTGGTGGTGAAGATACATATCATTCGACCTATCTATGTTTTCTCAGGACGACAAAGACGGCGATATGTGTGAGGAGGAAGATCTGGTCGGAAACAGTACGAATAACTCCGCCAACAGGAAGAGAAAGCTGTGGTGGGAATCACGCCAGAGCACAGACGAGAAAAACGTACGTCAGGGTTCATGACTCACAAAGTATTGATTACTGGACAGGTCACTATGTAATCATCCTTAGGTTAGCATACCATTGCACAATACTTATGTATCTGTAGTGAAAAACAAGTCCAAACAGCCTTAAAAAAGCCTGAGAATCTGTTCGGAATAGACTTCAACATCTGAAGTGCTTAACTTCTTTCAACAAGCGTGGCTGCTTAAAGCCCAAATTCTTTCTTACGGATATCTAATGTTGGCCTGGAACATTTAGTTTCAGTTTAGCTTTTAAACAATAGTAAAGTGGAATGAAAAAATCCTGTAATATTTAGAAAAAATGAACAGGAAACCGACTATTTTGTTAAAGTGTGAACTACAGCTGTGGTTGTTGTTTTCACAAGCTTATATCTTGTTTTACCCGAGCTTTCACCTTCATAATAGACTCATCCCTGGAAATATTTCAACTGGAAATGTGTGTTTACACACACACACACACACACTCACACATTCTGACCTTGTTCCTATATGAAGGTCCGTAGTCTGTCTCCACCGGCCACCTCCTGAGGTTTAAAAGCTTTTAGGGTGTGCAGACACAGATGAGTGATGGGCTCAATTTACAGAGTAGTGCTGCTCGACTTTGTTCCTGCTTATCAGCGACTATAAAGAACAAGGAGGCCTTTGACTTCAGCAGCACATCGATAACACACCTTGCCTTGTATGCTCTTTTCTCCTCCTAGCTCCTCTCCATCCAGGATGGCATCGGTACAATGGAGGTGGGGGCTGCTCTGGATTTAATCTGTGCATCTTATCTGCCCCAACACCCACCCCTTTGTTCTTCCTGCAAGAAAACAAATCACAGCAAAGTGCCTTTCACACTGCACCCTCATAGAACCGCATATCCTTAACCTGTTTTTAAAAGTTGAACTCCTCTATCCACTGTGTCTGTCAGCCCAGAGGTGCAGAGTATTCTGAACTACACATGTTCACTTGTCAAGCTGAAACCATAAAGCCATAATGCCTCTGAGTTGGAGACATGAAAGCTGTCAGGAAGATAAAAAAGTTGTTTGTGCTTTAAGGTTCTTACCTATAAATGTTTTTCGACACAATAAAGTTGAAGAAAACATATCTTTTATATTGATTACAATAACTTTTGCAGCTTGTATTTCCTGTGTTTCCAGAAGCACAGCAAGTGAAAAATATCAGTCAGTCCTTTCTTGGATTTTTATTTTATAGAACGCATGTTAACTCTGGGTTGTAAGGCAGGTTATAGCAAGTTAAATTTAAAGACTGTGCAGTGTGAAAAGTAAAACAACACCCTCTTCTGCCCCACAAAGCTAAAGTGTGACAACTATATAGCTGACAAAAAAAACTAACTGAAACTAATATCCTGCTGGTAAATCATTGAATGCACAAAAGTGGGGCAGAAGGATGTTCGGTCCCGTGATCCCACAACAAATCTGTTCCTCGGTTGCTGAAATGTATTTGTAATTTATGATGATGATCTACAGGTTGTGCCCACCTCAAACGGGACGTCCTTTGACTTCGTCACAGCTGAGAATGGACCAGCCTGTCTGGACTTGTACTCCACCCCCCAGTATAAAATGGACCAGCCCAGTGACGGCACAGGTGAGCTGTTTACATGTTTACCGTCTGCGTCTTCTCTCTACATGTCCTTGAAAATATAAAAACTGAATGAAACCTTGTGCTGCCTCTTATGGTTAATTTCATTTTTAATCTCACTTCAAAGGGTTGTGTGGTTCTTTTGTGGGTTGAGACAAACTCACGTTTAGAAACTCCTTTTAAAACCAGGTGGATCAACTCCAAACTCAAACCAAACAGTTTAAAAAAAGAAATGATCATGTCTGTAGACTTCTAAACAAAAAGACTGCGTTACAAACTGGGGCCCCTGCAGTTTGACAGATGTGGGCTGCAGGGAGGATCTTATGAAAGATGCTTCTGAGTTGCATTATGGGAAGTGTACGAGCTTGTCCCATACGATGGATTAAAGGTCTGGAATTCCTCTGCAGCACAGATTCTTTTCTAAATGTGTGTCTAAGTCACTGGAGTGTCTTACTTAACTCAGAGAGAACCATTACTAACGATGAGTTGTGTCTCTGTGTCCAACCAGAGAAGAAGGACGAGTGTGTGTATGAAGTTTGTTTGCCGCTGGAGGATTCGCAGTTGGAGGGAGGAGAGGACAAGACGGAGGAAGGAGAGGATGAGATGAATAAAAGAGGTGCGGCGGTCAAAATCTTTCACTTCATCATGAAACAGAGCTACATCTGTGCTCTCATAGCCATGATGGTGAGTAATGCAGCCCCCAGATGGAGTTACAGAGTTTCAGAAGCTACGTATGTGTCACGTATTTAGAAAGGAAAACATCCATAATGACTTTTATTTGTTAATTTAAATTGACCTTTGACCTACCTGACAAACTGTAGCATAAATGACTCTTTTTAAGAAGAGATGTGTATAGTGTGTGTGTGTGTGTGTGTGTGTGTGTGAGAATGTAATTGACTGAAAAACACACATCCTTCTTGTTAAAACCACAATGCAATGAACCTGCTGGTGTTGTTAGTAAAAGTCTATCACAAAAGAATATAGGGTTAATGGGACAAAATAAATCCATGAACTGTAACTAGTAGTTTTAGAGCACACATTCTCCTCTGTCCGTTCATTTACTGATATTTACTGTGCATTGCAAACAATCGTATGAAACTATACTGAAATATATAACATGCCTAGCTATAGGTTATATCATGCGTCTGTAAATAAAGGGGGTGTCAACAGCCACGGGTCAGTCTACAGAGTATCAGTAATGCGCGTTCTGTGATTTGTTCGCTTCAGGTGTGGAGCATCACGTACGTCAGCTGGCTGACGTTTGTCTTCCTCATGTGGTCTTGCATGCTGTGGATGGTGAGGGACCGGAGGCGTTACGCCATGCTGTCTTCTCCCTTCATGGTGGCCTACGGCAACCTGCTGATAGTTCTGCAGTACATTTGGACTATTGAAACCATGGTGCCAGTCCCGGGGCTCTTTGTAAAGAAGAACAACCCTTTCCACTCACTCTCATCCAAGGTTTGGGGGCATTTTCTTGATTTTTGCCTTTGGCGTGTTACCTGTGTCCGCTATAAAATCTGTTCAATCACTCAAACTGACCTTTAGATTGAGCAACAACCTGCGATCTGAAAACACAAATGTGATTTCATGTGTGCAGAGCTTTCTTATGCAACTGATGTGCTCTGTATGCAGCTAATTAGACTTTTATTTTTAGATTCAAAATCTAAAACATTGTCAAACTGTGTCTCTCTAATGGTCAATTCATTAAGTAACACAGGACAGCCATACAATGTACTGCTATACGTCAGTAGGCCACCACAGACTTGCACTGGCCTTTAACAGGTTCTTTATCACCCATGCTGCTGTTTTAATAAACATGTGTTCCTCTGTTCACAGAGTACAGGTGCAATTGTATTTCACACCTGGGTCAAACTGTGTTTTTAAAGTTTATTTTAAGTGTCAGATGAGTGCAACACATGCCTAAAAGTTTAGACAATCCAATTTACTGATTTACGTTTGCAGTGTCTCCTCGAGTTGTTTTGACCACACATATTGTGCTCGCAGCAAGTTAAAGTAAATGCAAAGGATTTATTGGTCCATCTTTTCTTTTCTTGCGGGCCATCTGTTTGTCCAAACACTGTATTTATTGTGCGAAGGTCCTGTGCATGCTGAGCTTCTGGCTGCTGCTGAGACAAACGCTTACAGAGAGACGGGAGAAACAGAAGGAAGACAGCGCCAGTCTCTCAGACGTCCATGTGGAGGATCAGAAGAAGAAGGGTAAGCTCTTATTTTGTTTAAATTAGAGAAATACTGTAGTAGCAATTCATTTTGGAAACCACCGGCTGCTAGCACCACCGGAAAATCTATCACTTCTTCCAGCCACAATGGAAGATACTCGCCAGCACTTTGAATTGCATCCGTGTATGAAAGGTGCTATATAAATAAACTTGCCTTGCCTTGCCAACTGGCACTTGCAGGAATCTGAACTAACACACAACAGGGGTGGTTAAATTATGAAAGTGGCTGTTGACTTCTTTCTTTTTACATTTGTACGTGGTGGATTGAAACGACACTGCACATGTTATACTGAAGAATGCTGATGCTGTTTTTCATCCGCGATCACGTGAAGACTTTTCAGAATTTCTTTCAAACTAATAAATGTTTTTGTTCTTACTCTACCGGACAATCACTGCATTTTCAAGCTTTGGTAACGCTTTACTTTAACCCCTCTTTTTATGAACAGTATATAAATAGTTCTTTTAAGTGTGTATTTATGTATTTGTCAGTACAGTATAACTCCCCCTGTGGGCACCTGTAAGTGGAGCCTGGCATATAAACACATAATAACAATATAGTAAAACACAGCTGTAATAAAATAAAATATATCTTTATATGAGAAGTTTAAATTGTTGACAAAAATTTGTACATTAATAATCACTTTAAAATGTCTTATATCTGCTTACATCTACATTATAGTGTTTATTAAATGTTTATATACTGCTTGTAAATGACAAATAGGGTTGGTTACAGTAAAGTGTTACCAATTAAAAAATGTATTATTATTATTATTATTATTGTTTTTATTGTTAAAATCAATATTCCCATCCCTTGTAAGTTGAAATTCATATCATTTGTTCATCTTGCTTTGAGTTTTGAGGGAAGGTCTTTGTGAAAGCGTCCTACTGCACCTCTCCTGCACAGCTTCTTCATCACATTTCATTTTTCAGTTCAGGATCAGTAGTTTAATAAAATAATTGAATCTCAAGACCCACTTACGCACTTTTTAGGCAGCTTTCAAACACATCTCATCAGCTCACTTTTAGTGGTTGATGACTCAGTTGTAAGTGGACCTTGAGTTAAGATTAAAATGTGATATGCTTTGCATGGATGTCATTTTTTTTACGTACAAACAAAATGAAAATATATTTGGGAGGTTCTGTTGTCCGTGTTATTAGTGCAGAGCTTTCTGATTCGCTGCTGTGTTTTATAGAGGAAGAGGAGACTGAGAAGGGAGAAGAGCAGGACATCATGCAGGTTCTGGGCAACATGGTCATGGCTGTGCTGGTTAAATACTGGATCTACATCTGTGGTGGCATGTTCTTCTTCGTCAGCTTCGAGGGAACCATCGTCATGTACAAGATAATCTACATGATGATGTTCCTCTCCTGTGTGGCACTCTATCAGGTACCTGAACACATCAGGTGTATGTGAGCACACACACACACACACACACACAGGCGCTTGTAGTTACATGCAGTGTTTTGTGTGTTTTAACACGTTTCCCCTCAGTTATATTTAGTGTTAAACATTTTTCCACGTTCTGTGAATATATTCTGTATTTTCTTATTCAAGTGCACAATTTAAGACACATAAAATGTTGACTAAAATCCTAAATACCGCTTTTTATGTCTGCACTGATGTGTCAAATATACAGCACATATCTATATGAAAGTCAGATTTATTTAATATCCACAGAATATTTTGGTCCATGTCAAAATAAAATAAAATACATTTCTCTTTAACTTCCACAAATCTTCAGACCAAAACAGTTTGATGACGTCTTTTGCTTATAAACCCATTTGAAACCAAATTGTCGTCAGTTAAAATAAGGCTGTTGGCTTCGTTGCTCTGTACTGTATATTCAAAACTTAGCATGTGGGCAGAACGCTGTAAAGTTTCCAAATTCAATTTCCCAAAGACAGAAGGTGCTGACAATTTTAGTACGTCATAAAGTTTGTGCTCATAATCCACAGTGTGTGTGTGTGTGTGTGTGTGTGTGTCGACTGTTTTATAAGCCCTTCCACAGTAACAGAGCTGCCTGTGTACACCATGTTAAGTTTAATGCTTGTGGCTGTTAATGTCAGAGTATTCAGAGAATGCATAAGTCCTGCGACACAATTATCACAATTGTTCTTATAGGTGCACTTTGAGTGGTGGCGAAGGATCCTGAAGTACTTCTGGATATCTGTGGTGATGTACACCATGATAGTCTTCACCCTGGTCTACACCTTCCAGTTTGAGACCTCGTTGTCTTTTTGGAACAATACGTTGGGCATGGACGTAGAGAGGTGAGCTCCGCTGGGCACCGCAGTCACCCAGAGTCGAATGTTGACGATTGGACACGAGTCTGGATCTTCTGGTTCTTTTGATTTTAAATGAATCTGGAAGTGCTGTCAGAGCACAACAAGTCTTTAATCCCAAACGTTTATTGACCAGGAGTTTTTAGGGCGAACTCTTACATACCTATAAAGAAAGAAATCATTTGTATCTGAAAATGAGCTCATTGTTTTTTTTCTCTGTGCAGGTTGAATGACCTGGGCCTGGAGAAGTATTCTCCATCCATGCTGTTCACCAGGATTTTCATTCCCACTTCCTTCCTGCTGGCGTGTATTCTCCACCTGCACTACTTCCACGAGAGCTTCCTCCAGCTCACCGACCTCCAGGCTGTGGTGGCCAAAGAGCAGAGCACAATCTACAGGTGAGACACCTTTTGTTGGTTTGTTGGCTGAAGTTCATACAGCTGAGTTACAAACAAACTGCTTTTTTGATGGCCCCACGGGGAGGTTGTTCACAGACAACCTGCCCCCTCCACTCGTTTGATCTTTTACTTAGCAAGATTTATCTACAATCTTTGGTGTAAAAAATCCAGAGAAATTAGCATTTGACCTTTTTATGGTGACCTTTCCTCCTAGAACACAGCTGGTTTGCACTTAGGATTGATCCCTTGCTGCCTATTGTACTGTCACACCACAACATCCTGTTTCAAAATAAAATACTTCACATTGAGGAAATAATAATATTGTTTCATGGGTTCTTAAGGCTGAAAATGAGCCAGTAAACTGAAATCAGTCCAGACCAATGTTATCCATTGGTTATGTTTGTAATGCAAGGTACTGCTGGCACCTATAAAACAGAGAAGTTGTTTAAAAAATACTACAACAAACTGCACCTAGAGCTGGGAAATTGAATGGATTATCAAGATATTAATAACATTTTCTGTTAAATACATTTTCATTGACTAATTTTGTTCTTGCTTGTAATCAGAAATGTGTAGAACAATAACATGTGATCAGAGTTAACTCAGTTTGTGCCTCTCATGTTTGAGTCAATGTTAAATACCTGACGAACCCCCGATGAGAAGTATTACGTTTGAGTCAGAGAGCCAAGCATTTGTTTTCTCACAGATAAATCTTGTTAAACAAGGAAATAAGAATTAGGGTCACAACTTGAGAAATAAGTTAAACATCTTAGAATATTGCTCATGCAGATGCGTTGAAGAGTCTATGATGGTCCTGTTAATACTTTTTAAAAATACATTTTCTGATTTATGTAATAAAAGCGAGTATCTTTGGGTTTTCAAACTTGTCAGATTTGGCTCTGGGATATTTTGATGGGCGTTTTCTGACATTTTACAGACTAAATGATCAGTTGATCAAGAAATAAGATAAGTTAGTTTGTCAAACAACCCTCTGGGTTTTTCAAAAGTCTAAAAGTGAAATTTGTCTAAAATCTTCATCATCTACAACACAATGAAGTGTGCAACCCGAGCACCTTTCAGACAAACAGCTGCTTCCCTCTGTGACTCGAATTAATTAATACACGAGAGGCACAAACTGGGTTTTTATCACCACATGAATCCACTGACCTGATCAACAATATTACTTTTGTTGTGAACCCATTATAACGTTATAACCAGTGTTCTCATCAGGCCTCTCTCACCGTGTGCGTTGTTGAGTGTTTTCACAGCCTGCCGTGTGGTGTGTTTAACTTTACTGTCGTGTTGTTGAGGATTTTCCACTGTTTTGCTGCCGCTTGCTCAGCTTGTCTCTGCTTTGCTTCTCTCTGTTACCTGCTGCCGTCTCTCCTCTGCCACCCTTTTCACACAGCCACGCCAAAGTCAGTGGGCGTGTCTATCTGATCATGAATAGGTGGGTATGTGCTCGCTTTCTGTGGCATCCATCACCGTCCCAGTTCACCTCTGAGTCTCGACTTCCTCCTCCCGTTGCAATACGTCCTCTTCCTTCACACTGACTTGTCTATGTTACCTTGTTTTTGCCAATGATGATACATTGATGATCTTCTGAAATATCTTACTCCTGGAGTTTAAGTATTTTCCTGACATGAATGGTGTTTGTTTTCGGGTTTTGTATTTTATTATTTTGCCTGTAGCCTCCTCTTCGTTTTTTCCTCTGTTGTCTTTCTTAACAATGTTTCCCACCCTCCAGCCCAGCTCTTTCCCCACTAAAATAATTCTACTTCTCCAATAGTTTCACAAACTGTCAAACACGCATGTTTGAATCTGAAAGGACTGTTCTTCCCTTCCAGAATCTTGCCAATGATCCACACCCCCTTTTCTGCACCGAACCCCAGAAAATTACCCCCATCCTGAAAAAGCTCGCCTACCCTAAACCACAAGAGCCTTTTTGCTGGTTTTCATGCATTTAAAAAAAACAATGTGGATATTTTTAAGTGATTTCAAGTGTCAGTTTCAGCCTGCCTTTTTCAGTTTCTCTCCTCACTGTGTAACTTTATTGTTCTGAGCAGCATCAAGCAAAAAATTCCCACTCATCCGAGCAAGTAAGTGTGACCACTGGATAACAAAGTGCTTGCCTTGATATGCCGCCAGTTCATGCAAGCCAAACCCGACCTTTGACCTCTCTCCATTGCCTGAGAAGAATTTAAAGCGTTAATGCCTCCCTTCAGCTGCTATTTATGTGCTGGAAGAAGAAAATCCCTCAAACTACATAAAAACCCCCAAACAGATTGTTTTAAAGAATGCAAAAGGAATGTGCACTGCTTATCGATGACAATGCCTGATGAAACGCTGCTGTGTTGTTCAGTTAGCGGACACAGAGCTGATGATTCCCATCCAAACATTTGCATCGGAGCCATTTGCCAATCACCTGGACCACGTGTATGTGTTGTATTTATATACTTATGGGGACAGAATGCCTTCAAAAAGATTTGCATGTGAAGGAAACGCTTAAATATGTGGAATTTGTTTTTAATTGTTGTTTTTAGTTTTAGCATTAAGATCAGACTCAAACTGCTTTCTGGAAAAGTTAAAGTTAAGGTTATTTTAGTGACAGGACATGTATTTTAAAAAGGAATGATAAAGGGAGTAGATTATGGGTTAAGATGGAGACAATGAACTGCAAAGTCCCCGGTTCAAGTTCCTCTGGGGACCTTTGTTTGACCGTCATCTCTCCATTGTCTCTAATAGATGCGTAAAAGCACGAAACTTAACTTTAATACTTTTTTAATAAATTATGACAGCATCACACGTTTATAGATGCTTAAAGCAATGCAGCCCTTGAAAGTTCAGGAAAAAGTCCTGAATTTTAAAATTAGCTCAAACAACTATTTCACCTGTTCACATTTTATTTCAGAATATAAAAGGCAACCAATGCAAGAAAAAAGTTCAGTGTGATGTATATTCAAACAACCCTGCCGCCATTATTTAACAAAATAATTAAATTAAGAAATGTGTGTTTAATAGCAGATATGGTTTGCAAATGTGTTTCGTCTTAGTCCAGAGCTAAATACTAAGATACTAAATAGATCTTTTGCGGTGCTGTTTATGTCCAAAACTGCCCCTGAAAAGACAGAAAAGCCCCTAAAAATAACATCAAGCATGTAAAATAAAAGTCACAGGAGAATCCAAAAGTCCTTTAAGGTCCTCATGAGTATAGAAATACATATATCAGAATCTGCATGCATCATTGTGTGTAATAACTTCTCTCTCCCATGCCTTCAGACTGGTGGGAACCGATGGCAGCCTGGCAGACCTCACCATGCTCAGCGCCAGCTCGGTGGAAGCAATGATGTTCATACAGAAGCAGGAGAAGCAGGAGGAGCAGGAGGAGCAGGAGAAGCAGGAGGAGAAGGAGGTGCAGGAGAAGCAGGAGGAGAAGGAGGAACAGGGGAAGCAGGAGGAACAAGAGGAGCAGGGGGAGTGGCGGACAGAGGAGAAGAAGGAGCAAACCCTGGTGGAGGTGACGTATGACACTGACGTGACTGGAGAGAAGCCCAGGAGTTTGTCCGACGTGCGGCAGTCCAGCACAGAGGAAAGCCAGCACTGCAGCGCGGGGACTGAGCCAGAGCCGAGCACCGAGCAGAGCTCAGGTACTGAGCAGCTGCGACGCAGCAGGTCCACAAACTAGACACTGAAGAGACAGTAAAATCACATTATCTTATTAATTAATGTGTGGAGCTTTTTCTTGATCAATTGTCTGTAAAATGTCAGAAAATGCTCTTCAAAATATCCCAGAGCCAAGTTTGAAAATCCAAAGATACTCGCTTTTATTACATAAATCAGAAAAGCAGCAAATCTCACATTTGAGATGGAACTGGAGAACCAGGTGTGTCGGCTTGATAAATGACTCAAAGATTAATACTGCAGGAAACTAATGGATTGATCATCTAATCATTTCAGCACAAACTGATCTAATTTCAGTTGCAGCCAAATTTCCCTCTAAATCTCACGGAGGTCTGGAGATACAGGGGTTTGTGTTTTTTATGTCAAATCAATGGCATTAAAATATAGAGGTGCTTTTTCCTCACTAGCGGGTGTTTTCTAACCTACAGCCAAGTCAAACTGCTGCCTCAGGGTTTCCAAAGGTGTCAGTATCCAAGTTTCAGTTTTTCCTTTTTAGAGATCTTTGTCAGAGATGGAGGTCTGGCACGAAAGAGTGTGAAACACCTCAGTAACTCAATAATTCTGGGAAGCAGACGATAAATAAGTTGTAATGTGAAGCTTCTTTTTATTTATGGTAGGATAATAGTGGGATTTAAAGCTACAACATGCAACTACATTAGAAACTCAACTTTCCAGCTTCCTCCTCTTCAGCTGATGCAGAGTGAGGTCCAGCACCTCCTCAGTCACCGTTTGATGAAGAAGTAGATGGCAACTGCAGCCAGTCTGCAAAAGCACAAACAATACTTGTGCATTGAGTTTTGGAGGACGGCATTCTGGTGTCAAACAACAACATTTTCCAGTGTAGTAACATGAAAAAATAAGATAACACTTTATTGTCCGTTCACACAGAAATGAGTCTTGCATCCCAATACATAATGCAGCATAAAAAGGACATCTTAAACAAATAAATAACATAAAAGCTTTTTCCCTGTGTGAGTGTATGTGGGTAAGAGGGTGTATCAATGTTACAAAAGAAGGAACTAAAGAGATACTATACTAATTGTATATAATATATACAATATACTATATATATATAAATATATATATATATATATATATATATATATATAAGCTGCTGTCCAGCTGTGGCAAACTTGAATAATTATTAGTAATTACTTACTATTAAGTATTTACTGGAAATGTCGTCGTTGAGGCACCCTGATGGTTTAGTGGGCATGTATGTCAACATATGCGCTTGAATGAGTTGCATGTCATTACTCTCTCTCCCAATGTTCCTAAAATGCCTGAGATTCACAACAGTTGATGAGATGAAGTTATTCTTGAACCCGCTCATCTAGAGGCTGTGTGGCTCAGAGTTGTATTTAAACGCTGAAACGTCTCACGTGAACTTGCCTGTGTGCGACGCTGAATGTTTTCCTGTATTAAAGCTTAGCACACAGCTTCTGACTGTGACGTGCTGTCATGTGGCGGCGCAGAGCACTTTCAGTCATGGGTGTGGAGACCTTTTCTCTCCCCTCAGATCCAGCTCTTCAGTCTGCTCAGAAGACACACGTTGTGTACAATCTTTAACGGCCAAAGCGCTCTTAGAGAAGCTCAGTCTGCTGCCCAACTTCATTAATCACCTCAAGACAAGCTGTAAAAAAAAAACCTGTTGTATTGCAGATTTTTGGGTTCAGTAAGATTTACCTGCAGTTTTCTGCTCTGACACAGCGCGTAGTTTAAGTGCTCACTTTCACCCATTACCCCATCCTGCTAAGGTCAACTTACACTGCACCATTAGTATATTTACACAGACAGTCACACTGGTCTTAAATTAAAATGTTGTTTATATACACAGAAAATAAAATAGGTGATAAAACACAACCCTTCAGGGCCTCTCAGTTTATAATGAGCCGCGAGCTATGTGAGCTATATGCTCTCTCAGAGTTTCTTATCCAAACAATGAGGCCTCTATTATAACCTGAGATAATATGGCTTTATACCCACCACTAAACTGTGACTAGAGTTTTTATATCCTTTGTGAGAATATAAAACCAAATATTAAGTCTTCATTCGCACGTAGTTAAAGCAACAGTCTGGGAATTGTAATGCAGATTTTAGGCACGTTTCCATACATCTTAACATCCTGCGTATGAGGAAACACAGTTTTACAGTCTCAGAATACATCTAAAACACATGTTTAGCTGTCGCATTGGCCCCAATAACACCTTGGATTAAAATTCTCTTTCCCTCTCTAAAATGCAGACTGTCATTCACACCACTAAAGTTTAAAGCAGTTAAGGCACATGATTTGCATGTTTGCTGCTTTAATTTAATTGTACATGCCTCCTATGAAGCGACGGTGATTTGTAGGGCTGTAACTAATGATTATTTCCATTATAAACGACGATTATTTCTTGATCGAGTGACATGTTCAAATGTCTTGATTGATACTTGAAACCCACAGTATTCAGTTTACTTTAGCAGAAGACAAAAAAAACATGAGATGTTACTGAATTACATGTTTTGTTAAAAAAGGGACTTATTTTCTTTTGATGGATGAATAAATTAATCGACTAATTGTTTCAGTCTCTAATGATTTGTATTTAGTCATAGTTATTGTGATCAAATGTGTCTCTGACAACCTCTAGATGTACTCTGGTAAAACTTTTAGTGTATTTCTTTTTGAAAAAAATGTATTGAAATGCAATCTAACCAGGCATAAGGCTGGAAAAAACAGGGTTTCTTTTATTTAAAAATGCATTTATGGCAGCGGGACACTGTATAACTCTGAGGTTTTTATTGATTCAACAAACTAAAATGGCTACAATTACTACAATGGTATTGAAAAATCATGTCAATCAGTGCAACAATGTGGCTCATCTGCCTTTAATATTATTGGACAGCAATAGAGCTCAATGGAAAAGAGCAAATAGATATATGAAGCTTTGGCTGCACTGTTCCTTGGTATTTTCATGCCATTTGTTAACAATAAAAATAGTTATTCCTGAAGTGCGAAGAGAGAATCATATTTTCAGTCGGCTTGAGTCTGTATATTCGAAGACACGTAAGCAAGATGCCAGAAGAAGCATAAAAGTGTTTAAACAGAGGAGACGCAGATGTAATTAAGAGGTGGAACCTGGAATCACTTTCCATTTGCACCTCTTCAGTCTTGTTGTTTTTCCTCTTAAGTGCATCTGGTTTTTATCTCTTCCTCTTCAGATCTGAAGAATAAATGGCACCTGGTGCTCGACCGTCTCACTGTGCTCTTCCTCAAGTTCCTGGAGTATTTTCACAAACTGCAGCTGTTCGTCTGGTGGCTGCTGGAGATCCACATCATCAAGATTGTGTCCTGCTACATTGTCGTCATCTGTCTCAAAGAGGTATGAAAGGCTGAGGCGCAATTAAAGATGTTTAAACTCGGTATCTGCAACAACATGTCTGCTTAATGAATTGTATCTGAGCTCGATTGAGTGATTTGACTGGTCAGCTAAACAGTAGCCCGTCATCATCTGCAGTAACGATTAAGGCTTCCAGATGTTACTGCACTTATTTTTTTTACCTTGAAGCTTGAGTTTGCATTTAAAATCATGAAAGAAATCTTGCACGTGCAAGTTCACCATTCTTCTTCCTGTGTGCAACTTCTAAAACTGCAAACTCCATAAAACCCATAAATCATCCTCATCGTATTACATGCAGCATTTTAACTTTGTATGTTAGCAGCTGCTCTGAACTCGATGCAGTGACTCATGTTTAAACAGCAACTGAAAGCTGTTTTTTAAATGATATTTTTATGATGAAGGAGTTTGATCCTTTGAAAGAGCTTTTCCTTTTCCAGAGTTACTCTCTGCAAAGTGGATGTAGTTTCAGTAGCTTGTGGACTCAACATGTAAAACGAATGACAGCGGTATCCTCAGGTCATTTATTTATTCATGTCACTATTTTCCACTAAGTACATTTCATACAATTGTAAAGAGCTATTATATTAATAATCACAAGTACCTACAGTTACATTAGGTAATGCTCAAATGTTTGTGGTTGATTTAATTGCTCAGATGCTGTATAAAATATGCTGATCTCTTGCAACACTGAGCCAACTGTCTACTACAGAGCAGACCGGCCAGATAATAGTCTGGGAGTATTTGGGCAAAGTGTTATAGCTGATAATAGATGGGGCGGGGCTTTAATCTGAGTTTTCTTGCCATCAGGGCTCATAGAGTTTGGAATAAGCTTTAACCTGGATAAGCTCCTCAGGCTCAGTCTGTTAGCTTCTTATTAATTCTCACTTTTAAAGATCTTGTGTGTGTTTTTATCACATGACTCTTTCCTCATTTCACCATTTTTTATTTAATGTGCAGTGTAAAAGTGTTGAAAAACATTGTGGAGAATGAGGAAAAGGAGAATGTCACTGGGAAAAAACGATTTATGTGATGGTTTCTTGTTGTTGTCCTCATCGTCTGTTTTGTCTCCTGTGCAGGTGTCTTTGTTCAACTATGTGTTCTTGGCATCCTGGGCCTTTGCACTGCCCTACAGCCAGTATCGGCCCCTTGCCTCCAGTGTTTGCACTGTCTGGACGTGTGTCATCATTGTATGCAAAATGTTGTACCAGCTGAAGTCTATAAACCCGCAATCGTACTCCAAAAACTGCACTATGGTGAATATAACCACAGCATGCTTTTTGACACTAGTTGCATGCACTACATCCTGCTCAATCCTTACTCCTTCATTGCACTAATAATTTATATGTTCGTGTTTCAAAAGAGTCCTATCTAAAAACACACAGTGTTACGTGCATAATATACAGGCAAACACGCCTGACTTCAATCTAGATTTTTACATATTGTTTGTATTTAGTCGGAGACAACAACACTTATATTTTCTGTGCACAGCCAGCAAACTACTCAACGGAACAGAAGGCAGAGATGGGGACGTCTCTGCTGTATGCAAAACCTGTGGATCCAGCCGTGTGGGTGGGCCTGGCGAAGTCAGATGACCTGCTGGGCTACCTCAGGGTGAGGGGCAGAACCATTCATCAACTGAAAGTTTGCAGTACACACAGGATATCATCACAGCAAGGGAAGACACGTTTACCAAATGATGATGGTGAAAATAAAGGAATTAGTTAAAGGGATAGTCTGAAAATACACATTTTCACTATTTAGTTAGAAGAGAAGGTCGATACCGCTATCATATCTGTTTGTTGAATATGAAGCTGGAGCTAGCAGCTAGAAGCTGGGTTAGCTTAGCTTAGCACAAGGACAGACAGCATGCCTGACTCTGTCCAAGGGTGATATAAATCTGCCTACCAGTGTCTCTAAAGCTCATTAACTAACACATTATATCTCATTCTCACTGCAATTTCCCCATTGAGGGACTAATAAAGGTTTATCTTATCTTATCTTATGTGTTTTATCTGTACAAAAAACGTTTTTGGGATTGTTATGACCCCAGGAAGTCACTGAATCAGTCCCTAGCATAACTGCAGAAAACCACAAATGTACTGTAGTGGACACCGTCCAAGTATTCCTTTAAGAGTAGCAATCCAATATAATGTTAATAAAGTTAAAGAAGTTGATAAAAATTGAATACACTATATATAAACTTAGCTTTTGGGTATAAATTGTCAGGAAATATCACAAATATCTATCACAACTTGCCAAAAATGAAAGTAATGAGTTAAAAAACAGTGGCCAAACTTTAACCCTACTTAGTTTTTTATCAAAAATCTGAGAAAGTTTTGTGTTTTTTATTTGATAAATTACTAAAATCATTTGAATATTCTGCCAAACAACCAGTCAGTTATTTAAACTGTATTTTCAACAAAAGAAACACATATTTAGACTAAAATATTATCTCTGTCACTATCTGCACAGAACAACCTCATGATGCTGGCTCTGTTAGCATTCGAGGTGACCATCTACCGCCATCAGGAATACTTCAGGCTGAGGAACAAACTATCTCCTCCCGCTGCCAGGATTATCTTCCACGACATCACGCGGCAGCATCTGGACATCGGCATCGTCAACTTCATCAAATACTTCATCAACTACTTCTTCTACAAGTTTGGACTTGAGGTAGAGACGAGTGAAAAGAGCTAAACAAACATGTGTTTAATCTGAAAAGTGTTAGCTCCGTCCCATCATGTGTATATTCCCCCATGTGTTTCCCTCAGACGTGCCTGCTGTTGGTGGTCAATGTGATCGGGCAGCGTATGGACTTCTATGCCATGCTTCATGCCCTCGCCTTGATAGCAGTCATGTACAAACGCAGGAGGAAAGCCATCGCTGAGATCTGGTCCAAGTACTGCTGCTTCCTGTCCTGCATGCTGACTTTCCAGTACTTTGTCTGCATCGGGATCCCACCTGCAGCCTGTAAAGGTTTGTGTGATCCACTCGGACAGCTTGTACTCACAGCAACCAGTCAGTCACAGGAAAGCTGATAGAAAGCCATTCCATGATTTAAGGCTAATCTATCAGTATTTTCATTATCGATGAATTAATTAGCATTTATTTTAGTGAAAAGCGCTCTTTACATGTTCCCAAAAACCAAGGTGACACATTTATGTTTTGTCCAACCAATAGTCCAACAGCCACAGTTTAACAGAATAGCAGCTAGTCTTTACATATGAGAAGCTGACAACAACAACGTTTGGTATTTTAAACATACTGTAAACATATTCGCGAGGAGTGATAAGCAAATCTCTTAAACCCCCCAGCAGGAGCCTGCAGGTGGGGCTGCTTCTAAATTAAGTTGTAGGATCAAAATTAGTTCATTCACAAACTGCATATCTGCCTAAAACTTGGATATCTTGGTCCAGAAGAATATATAGGCCTTACATTGTTTCGCATGATTACAAAAATACAGCACACAAGGACATGAAAGCTGTTGTCCCCGTGTCTTGGTAATGTACTTTTTCTTGTTGGATTTGTTGTCATGTCAAGGCTCTTATTGCCAATCGTTTTAATTTAAGTGCTCCACAAATAAACCTGACATTTCTATGTTGTTGACACGTTTATCTGATGATGGTGGTGCATGTTTTCATTTCAGACTATCCCTGGAGGTATCCCGACTCTTCTACAGGCTCCAATGTGATCAAGTGGCTCTATATTCCAGATTTCCACACCCAACCCAATTCATGGTTCCTCATCTGTATGTGTATATCTGTGGAGCTCTAGAGTTCAATTTGAACCACTTTTTTCCTAATTTGTAGATATGTAGTGGTGATGATTGTCACTAAAGTTTCCAGCATCATTATTACCACGATTTTGTTCGGCAGAAACGAGATTTCTCCTCTCCTCTCCTCTTTTCCAGATGACTTCATATTGCTGCTGTGTGCTTCTCTCCAGAAGCAGGTCTTTGAGGATGAGAACAAGGCGGCAGTCCGCCTCATGGCTGGAGACAATGTGGAGATCTGCAGAGACCTGGACGCAGCCTCCTTCAGCGTCCACAACCCCGTCTCCGACTTCATCCACTGCAGGTACAGCAGCTTTCACCGCAGCAGGAAGTGGCCCGTGTATGTGTTCCTATTAGGGCTGCATTAATACAGTATATGACAATGGATCCCATACTTGTATTTCACCACTTAAATTAGATTGTACATTAGACTGGCATTAACATGGAGGACAACAAGACACTGAAATGGAAAGGAAGTGAAGTAGTTGGCTTAATTGATGCTTAATGATGTTAGATGCCTAAAATTAAGTCAAAAGTGAAATGTGTTCAAAACAAGCAGCATTATTAAAAACAGTTCATATTTATATAATACATTCATCCAAAGACATTACAGCAGCAATTTGTATTTATTCATGGAGACTTGTGGTATTAAAGAGTAGGTCTGTGGTTTACTGGATAGTATACTTTGTAGTTCCACATAGGAAATTAAGTATTTTATGTAATCAGACTACCTGGAAGGTTCTAGTTTATATTGTGTATTGCTATTTATAATGGTGTCAGAAATTATGCCAATAACAATCATACCATTCAGTCGGTTTATAGATCCACTGTGATCTGCAAGCACCAGCCACATGTTTGATTTTCTGTCATCAAATGTGCAGAAGGATAACTGCTCCAGATTTGATTTGTCTTTTGTAAAGGACATGTAGGCATAAATAAAATGTTTAAAGCTGCTGAAATGGCGACGTGAAAACAGTGTTTGCTTGTCGGTGAACCTACAGAGAATTATCACCTGAATCTGCAGCTCCGCTTGGCTTTACACTGTGTCTGTAGCGAGTTCCAGCTCATTGTTTAGCTGTCCGGCTCCAACTTTACGGTTTCGGCCGCAGGCACAGTACTTATAGATTAACTACTTGGTATTAACTCTGTACTTAACAATGTAACTACTCTGCACTATGGCTGCGGAGCTCCGCTTCTTACTCTTACTAATCATTCTTGCAATTTCAGCAACAACCGCTGAGGTACAGCTGAGGTAGACTCTTACTGTGCGCCGATCCGAGCTGCTCAGAGGCCAACTCAGTAGAAAACTGTTGTACTTGGCTGCTAACTGTGTAACTGTAGAAATCTTAAGAAGGGTGATGCTGAATAAGAACACACTCGCTCAGCAAATCCCTTGTCCTGGATAAATAAAGGTAAAAAATACCGATATTTGAATCTACAGCTAGATACTGAGTTTGCACATAAAAAAGAGTGAAGAGGAGTGAGAAGAATGCAGAGCGAGTTAGAAAGACAGCGAGAGCATCCTGACCTGTCCACAGTCATTGATTATGAGCTCTTCACATTCCACTGTTTTGATGCGCAAAGTGGACAAGTCTTTTATTAACGCACTCTGTGTCCATCAACAAGCCCTAGTAGAGAGAAAGAGGGCTGTACAGCCCGTCTGTCCTCGCCACAGCAGCTCTGCACTTATTCCATCGTTTCCCTCCAGGATCGAATTACGGATACGGGGTGGGGGAGAAATCCATAATCCACAAAAACACTCTGTCCGTCACTCCGCGACTCAGACGCTTTTGCCCTGTACTCTAACTCAATAAATAGCTTTTAAGTATGGAAAAGGTATTTTCTCCTCCTGATGAAGAAGGACACTCACTCAGCTATTCCGGCCCATCAACGCATCGTCCTGTGCAAACCCACTTCATCAGAGCTGCTTCCTAAACAGCGCCGCTGCTGCTGTTGTGGTCCCATGTTCTCCATCAAATGAATGCACGTTGCTTCCTATGTTTTCACTCCACGCATCATATTAATGGCCTCTCACATGACAACGCAGGATGCTTACTCATGCTTTTAGCATGCTAGACACACGCAGGACATGCTGTAGTGTACCTGTGCCGAGTGACCGGAGTCTGGTTTCAGGTCCGGTTCTTATTCACTGATGAGTCGGTCCCACCGGTGTCCGGGCACTAAGTGATCCACCAAGTGTGACTGATGGGTGGATTGTGCACGCAGCAACAGAATTTACCGAAATATGTTATATATTAACATGAACTGAAACATGCGTCCATGTTAGCAACTTAGCTCAGCCATGCTGTTTATGTCCAACTTTATGTGACTAAAATTAACTTTTCTGTCCAGTTCAGGTCAAATAGAGAAGACATGTCATTAAACATAAACAACAAAGCCACATTTGGCAAAATGTTAATGTAAATATTTCTCTCTGCGCTACTCGAAAGTTCATAATCAATTCAATCATTCTTGACATAATTGTTTCTGAACTCAGAGTCCACTTTCTAGTTGTTGTTGTTTTTTTAGCTTTCAACCACATCTCATGCTTTTCACCAGCAAATGGAGTTTGGAGTTGGTTCTGTTGTCATCAGGTGAACAAAGTATGGCGCTCTGGTCTTCATCCACTGTTGAAAAGCTTGGAAAAGCTAGTAAGTGGCCATTGAGTTACGATTATTTTATCAAACTAATTGAGATGCTATAAGATTAACTTAAATTCTGACGTTGGAGACAGACACCTCTCTACCTACAGGTCACGAAAAAAAAAAAAAAAAACTTCCTCCTAAAGAGCAGCAAGTGAGCCCTTGATTTTAAGATCCTTGAAAAATGTGTTAATAAACTGACACTAATATGTACAATGATAAAAAAAAAACGCAAATTTATGCTCTGCTTCCATGTATCAGGTATGTTGGGGCAACTGTTTTAGAGTAATGTGTTTTCCCTTTCTGCTGCTTGCTGTCATGACATGAATGCAGCGCGAGGATGCTCTGTATGCTGTGTTTACATCACCTCTGGGTATTAAAGTTCAGAGTTTTCCGACAGTAACCTTTCCCTGACATTTGGAGCTGCCAAGGCTTTAAAAAAAGAAACTTTTTGGAACCTTTTTGGACAAATAACGCTGACGTATTGGTTTCACCACTGTCCTCTAGGTCTTACCTGGACATGCTGAAGGTCATCATGTTCAGCTACCTGTTCTGGTTTGTCCTCACCATCATCTTCATCACGGGGACCACACGCATCAGCGTCTTCTGTATGGGCTACCTGGTGGCCTGCTTTTACTTCCTGCTCTTTGGTGGTAAGCTGTTGCTCAAACCAATCAAAAAGATCCTCCACTACTGGGACTTCCTGATCGCCTACAACATCTTTGTAATCACCATGAAGAACATTTTGTCTGTGAGTAGTCTCATTTTCTATATATACATAGACAAATCATAGTGTACATAGTGTACGTACGATGCAATGTAATGTGTAGATTTTAAAACATCTGTCTGCATGAATTTGCACACCGAAGAAGAAAAATGTTCACTAAACTTCTTTGTTCTAGTATTTTAGGATACAGAGTTAATATTAAAACTGCCTGTGGGTTACGTGAAATCAAAGATGTTAATACAGATTTAGAAATATGCAATGTATATATACTTATTATTGTATTCCAGTATATAATAAAGGATTTTTGTTCTTAGATCATGGCTTGTGGCTACATCAAATCTCTGATGAAGAACCATTGCTGGCTGATCCAGTTGTTCAGTCTGGCCTGCACCATCAAGGGATACACCGTGGTCGAACCAGGTCAGGCACAGCGTTTATCTTAATCCTACTGGGCAACAGATTTACAGCAAATACAAAGCTCTCCCACAATACTTAGTGAAACAGTTTAGATTAATGCACAAAAAATACAAATAATAGTCTACATTAACGTCCTGTTCGTGCCAGTTACACTTGTCTTCACTCTTACCTGTTATTAAAGCCAGTCACAATCAGACAGATGTCCTTTTGACAGTAACATTACTGCTCAGCTGCTTGCATTCAATAGAGATGAATGCATTGCAGATTAATGATTTTGTCATTCCGCTAATTCATTATTGCGTTGTAAAACAAGTCAACAGTTCCGTTGTATAGAATTAACTTGTGTAAGGTTAGATTGTGTACGTCTGCTGAACACACTGTATATTCCAGATGCTAAAGTCTGTGACCTGCCCACCGACGAGGCCGGCATCATCTGGGACAGTATCTGCTTCGCCTTCCTGCTGCTGCAGAGACGAGTCTTCATGAGCTACTACTTCCTCCACGTGGTGGCTGATATCAGAGCATCACAGATCCTCGCATCCAGGTACACATCTGAGGCGGAGGCCGAGCTGAGGCCCAGGGGTGCTGCTCCCACATTTCAGAATCTTTGAGTGTAATACTGTTACTGCGTGTCTTTGAGGGTCACTAATTGAGTCCCTAATAAAGCTATATAGTATTCATAAAGGCTTATGGTATGAGTTGCGGCCATAACATGTTAAACAATCTGCTGTGAAAAAGATCTGTGCTTGTGATTTATTTGAGAATGATAAAGACACCAGTACTCCAGTACGGCTATCTAGACTCCAGGATTGCAGGAGGAAGCAAACAACATGTAAAGTACAAGCTGGACAGACTTTTTGAGAGGGAAGAAAAGATAAACTGATAATGTGTATCAAGCAAACACGTCAGAATATGCTCTGGAGGTCAGTGTCAGTGTAATGGGAAGGCTTTACACAACGGAAACGTGCAGTTCATGACAATGGTATTTCAGTAATCGTGAGCGACTGACACTTTCAACATCTGATTGGTCACTATGGTAACTGTGCGTCTGTGTGTTTCAGAGGGGCGGAGCTTTTCCAGGCCACTATAGTGAAGGCGGTGCGAGCCAGACTGGAGGAGGAGCACAAATCTGTGGAGCAACTGAAGAGACAGTGAGACTCCAAATATTTCACTCACTCCATGTTGTGCAGTGCTGTGTTGTGTATAATATTCAATACTGGGGGAAGTTTTTAAATTTAAATTTGAGAAAGTATTAAAATGTATACACTGACATACACGTGACCTCTGCAGCCGGATGAGTTTAACCAGAGTTAATACAGCAGATTTATATAGAATTGCTCCAGGACCAATTAAGATATAAGAGCTGTGTCTAAAGAGAAAGAAGAACATTCACAAAATATTATTATTAATTATTAATATTAAATATTATAATACTTATGTTATTATGATATATTTTCAGTACTGGGATAAAAAGGTTTGATTTATTGCAGTTTTTGAGACCTTTTTTTCTATATTGCCCACTTTTTACTGTAATTAGTTTGTTTACTTTCATTTCAAGCATACACCTGGCATTTTCCTGTAGCTGTCATATTGTCAACAAATGACTTAAAAAGAGCAAAACCAACAATGTGCTGGTCTCTTTCACTGTCTGTGGCACTCCCAAATCCCATTCATTCCCACTGGAGATGTGAAAAAAAAGGTCACAAATATATAGTTTAATAAAAGTAATTTACAAAACAGCTGGGCAATGTAATGTTTAGCAAATGTCACTCAAACTAGTGTAAATAGTATGTTTGTTGGGGACTATTTTCAACAGCGGATGGATATACATTAGGCAGGATTTAGTCTCTAAATAAGTAAACAATATTCAAAAAACCATGTTGTGGATTAAAAGCAACTCCTGTCTCCGTCTTTACAGTTTCCAGGAAGCAATCTCTCACTATATCATACCACATAAAGTCAATGTATTTCCACCACTTACAGGTACCTCAGGAGTTACTCATAAGCTCTGATAATGTCCACTCACCCGCTCTAATGAGCACTTCGCTGTTACACACCGTACACTAATTTCCATGTGAAGCCCGGAGATGTGTATGTCAGTCTGTCAGGCCGTCAGTGATGTTCCTGTGTGTCGATACTTCGTGTCTCTTCACTGTCTCTCTGATCTAATCAGGATGGAGCGCATTAAGGTGAGGCAGCAAAAGTTTAAGAGGGGCAAGGAGAAGATGCTGAGCATGACGCAGGAGTCTGGAGAAGGACAGACCCTCGTCCAGCCTGAGGAGGAGGATGATGATGATGGTACGATGAAGGCTGGCAGGGCCTCTCTCTGTGAAGTCAATGTTAGACAAGTTGGTGATGAGGTATTGTGACTGCTAGTAGTGCTCACGGACGATGGGTGAGAGTGTATTAATGCCTAATCCACCGAATTCATTCATGTATGTTGTGCAGTGGTGTATTTTAAAAAATTAGTATTTAAATTTAAAAGAGCAGCTTAATAGAGTAAAAATATGCCTTCAAGTTTGCAGAAGAATTCATTTTCTTATGAAATGTTGCATTGCTGTATTTGTGAAATTTTAGGAGCACAGCCAACGAAAGCCAAGACCAAAAAAAAGCAGTGGTGGAGGCCGTGGGTTGACCATGCTTCCAGTAGGTTGACCCCCCCCCGAATCCCCTTTTTTCTCTTCCTCCACTGTGGCCCCGTTTACACCTGACACTATCATGCGTCTTGGGTGATCCGATCACAAGTGGACATCTCTAAGGAAGTCAGTTCAGACCTGGCATTACAGTACGTCTCGGGTGACCCCTCACTTCCCCGCGCAAATGAACTTGTGCATCATTTCTATTTGCAAAAACCTAATGCGCTGTTGTTTTTAACCGTTTATTAAATTAATACAATAATTTTATTGTTGTGGCTTTTTGTTTCGCATTTAAATAAGCTGCCACTGATGCGCGAATGAGTAGAGGACGCATTCACGTGCACATCGCTAAAAGAATGTGGCCTCGACGATCTCCCAATGTGTCAGAGCGTTTGGATCTCAGTGCGTCTTTAATGCGTCTTGGGTGCATTCACACTTGTGCTTGGAGCTGTCCGCTTGTGATCAGATCACCCAGGACATATGTTACTGCCAGGTGTAAACAGGGCCTCTGATTGGCTCTTGTGTCCTTGACTAGAACACTGAGGATTCCCATACTGCCCCAGGGCTCTGAAGGCACCAACATACAGTAGCCTTGCTCCATCCAGACTTTAGTCCTTTTCTGTCTCTACTTAAGGGCCCTTGTAACCTGTGGCTGTCGTGTAACTGTACACTGTGTGTGGAGAGGCACTTCAGTGTCAAGATGATCTATTAAACCGTGTCAGCGTTGGTGCAGGGTTGCCTTAAATAGACACGACGAGACGATGAAGAAAGAGAAAACGACTATTGGCTGGCGGTTGACATGGTTTAAAACATAAAGTCAGCATCAGTCGCACCTAAAGAGCCCACAGTAGAGAATCACTCTTGTAAAACATTTCCATGCAAAGATATGACGTCGACTCGCCTTTATTCTCAGTACTGGAATAAAGGATGAAGGGCTTGTTCATTCTTTGCCTGTAGACATGATCACCAAACAGGTGTTACAACGAAGAAAATACAACAACAAATACAATTGGACCAGTGATCAAATATATAAATTGACGACTTTGTGGTAAATAAACACACGCCCGCATCTTTCTGAGTCAATGCAGTGGTTGCCTGTTTGGTTTGACCTCATGTCTCATATTGTTCTCCACCCACATGACATTTTAAAATATTTGTCATTTGATGTTTCACCTCCATATCCCAGCATCCTCCTTCACCTCCCGCCCACTGTGGTTCTGTTCAAGGACATAAGCCAGCCTTTTCTATCCCATTGCTTCTAACACTTAACTACAGTAGACAAGAGTCACTTGCTCGGTGAAGCAGCTTAAAGGCGACTGTGCTTAGTGGAAAGTCTTTAATAGACATCCCTCTTTGTGCTTTGTGCTCGTAGTTTTATCAGTCACACTAACATTTTTGATTCTTTTCTTTTCTTTTTTGTTTCATCCGCAAATGTCTCTGATGTTTTTAAAAGTGTGTTAATTTAAGACTTAAGGTAGGCTCAGTTAAATGTTTGATATGTAGCGAAGTACGTAGAATTTAATGGTAAGTGGTTTGATTTTCCTGCATCTTCTTTTCAGCAAAGGGAACCTTCTCTGAACCTCATTTTAATGTTGTGGAAACGATAAATGACTTCAGCATCTGTGCGACTGAATGTAACTTCACTTTACCCTCTGGGGGGGGGGGGGGGGGGGGGGGGGGGGGGGGGGGGGGGGGGGGGGGGGGGGGGGGGGGGGGGGGGGGGGGGGGGGGGGGGGGGGGGGGGGGGGGGGGGGGGGGGGGGGG